>CAJVPY010000110.1:0-35626 GCA_910591965.1 Dentiscutata erythropus | reverse complement strand
TAATTTTTTAAGAGTTCGCGAGTTATAAAATTTTGTCCGGGATTATATCCGGGGTATGATCGACATTTTTTCCGGGGTATATTAACAACCAATCAAAACGAACTTCTGCTATGCTTGTCGACTCTCTAAATGCACACTCCCTAAATGCAGGTCATATTAAATTCTCTTTAAATGCAGGTTTTTTTTGGTCCCAAGCTATATAAAATTATAATGAACTTATATTCTCTAAGTGCAGATTCTTTTTAAATGCAGGATTTTTTTTTTTACTTAAGAAAATTTTATAGGTCCTGGCAAGTTGCACTTAGAAAGAGTCGACTATATATTTAAATTGTTGGGTTTTCTTTTGGTAACACATATATATTATTAGCACTATTATATGTCGGGATGATGCTGAAATTGGCTGATGCTAAAATTTAGAGTCTCTATATAAATCTATAATATCTACTAAAATTTACATATTATAATAAAATAAATTAAAATTTTAGCATTATCCCCAATATTATGTAAGAGTAAGTTAATAAAAAAGAGCCAAATTTTTTCTAAGTAAAAGTTTTCTTGAATTTAAGCTTAAATATTTTAACAATTATCTTATTAAATTTAATAAATTTTTTTTTATTTTAATTTTATATAATTTTAAAATTAAAATAAAAAAATTTTAGCAAATTTGATTAAATAGTTGTTAAGTATTTTAATTTAAAAATTAAAAAATTTTACTAAAAACAATTTTTTTTTTTTATTAACTTTTCACCATATATTAATTACTTAAATATTATAGCTATTTTCAAAAAGGTGTAATTATGTTAATTTGATAGTATAAGTATAAATGAGGAAATCAGAGAATATCAGAATATTAATCAGAATTAAACTTTTTATAATTTATATTAATAAATTAAAACAACAGGTACTAGTTAGGAAAAAATTACCAAACATGCAGGTAAAAACATGTGTGGAACATGGACTACTCTATTAGGTTTACCTTGTAAATAGATTAGCCATGTATAGTTAGTTAGTTTTAAGACAAAAGATTGATAAATCCAAAAATGGTTAGTAAGTCCTAAGGTAGGGTGCGAAATCTATAGGTGTCACAAAAGCTACCATCAAATAGTGAGTTACACCTTGGTTAGACAGAATGTAGCTAGTGGTTGTAACCTGAGGGTTTAAATGGATACCCCTCTAGTTAGGGTACAGGTACGGCAAATAGTGTAGAACCTTCAGGCAGACTACTTAAATTAGGCACTTAAAAGGTGCACATGTGGCTATATGTACTCTCGTTATAACTAATATGTTATATATCTACTTAATAAAAAGTCCCTAGGTCATAGAGGTTACCTTAATACTAAAAAAAAAATAATAATAAATTAAAACAATGTTGTTTTTATATATTATACACAATGTCTGATTAACAATTTACAAAACTTAAATACAAGCGAGGAACTTGCTTTGGCTGTCAAACATGTTTATATTGTGAAATTAACTTGCAATATCAAAAATATAATTGTATATTAATTTAATCACCACATAGACTTTATCAAACTAAAAATGTCAAATATGCATATACCAAAATTTTTAATTCTAATTGAACTAGTGATCAACTTTTTTACATTAAAGAAAAAGTAGAAATGTTCAATTATTCGATAACTTTAAAAAAAACTTTTAAATTCTTACTCTGTTTACGATGCAATAGTACTTTATCTTGATTAATCTCAAGAAGCAAAAGTTTTAAACTTGCAAATGATGCAATAATAAATAAATCTGAATCTGAATCCTCTAATCTACAAACATTTCAAGATATAGAAATTTATAATCTTACTATAGCAGAGGATGAGACAAACTTATCAGGAACTTTTAAATCTGATGAAAGTAATAAAATAGATACTTATTCTACTGATAAAAATATTGAATACAGTCAACTCTGGATATAACGAACTTTTTTATAACGAACTCTGGATATAATGAACCCAAATTTTTTAAATTTTAATATTAGTTCGGTATAACAAGAGCTACAGCTATTAAGAAAACATAGTAATTCTATATAATGAACTTTTTTTTTGGCCAGAACCGAGGGTTTGTTATAGAAAGAGTAGACTGTATAAGTTTCATTATGGAGGTTTTTATAAAACTAAATAGAAAATTTCAACCTGCTAAATAGTATATAGTTACAGTATCAGAAGTTGATAAACTTCTTGCAGAAATTTATACTAATATAGTTTCATTAACAAAAGATGAATCAATCAAAGTATGTGATTATCATATAGCATTTAAAGAAGAAAAGGCTAAAGGTGCTAGAACTTAGTTAGCTAATATTCAAGATTTTTAAAAAATTCTGTTTAGATTAGATAATACAAATAAAATTTAATGGTTTCATAACATCTGAAAAATTTTTAGACCTGGTTGCCTGGAGGCTTTTTATATATGGGCTGCCATCAATAGAAATCAGGCAGATTGACATTTTAAAAAAATTCATGCCTCAACTTTTATAGCCAATATCTCGATGAATTTTGAAACTATTTTGATAATTTAATATTTGAAAGAAAGATTAAGTTCTAAGCTTTCTTTTAAATATTTAATTATCAAGATAGCCTCAAAATTCATCGAGGTATGAGCTGTGAAAGTCGAGGTATAGATTTTTTTAAAATGTCAATCTGCCTGATTTCTATTGATAGCAGCCCATATATATATAATTTTTTATAAGTACCCGGCCCTATTAGGTACTTATATATATATACTGTATTTACCAACTTGAAAATACTATTACATACAGCAAATACTAGAATAGATGAGTGCATATGTACATATTAAAGAGACATGATATATATGTTGCGCCTCAGATTAATTTTTGCACCTCAGATGAGATATGTACAACATAACTCTTTATTATATAAACAAATTAAAAATTCGGGCAAAAATTCCTCAACATATAGTATAATCATATCAAATCAGCATGATTTAAAGATATTAGTGAAATTAGAATAGTGAAAATTTCAATGCTATAGATGAAATTGGTATTGAATTAGTGAAATTGGTAAAATCAGTATCTCTAAGCACAACTCATCTATCAGATACATAAACAAGCTATTTATGCAAATTGCTATTTGAACTATTAAAAGTTCTCTAAATTGGTAAATCTAAATAAAAATACAAACTCTTAAAATCATATTTTAATTGTAGTGACTTATCCACAATCTTGATGCAATAAAAATTGTTGAAGCTATAAATTAATAGTTTCGAATAGTATAAACTTCTGAATTGTATTATGCTACTCAATAAATTTAAATACTCTTTCAAAGATTCTACCTACGCCATTACACTATTATATGTAAAATGAACTAAGATATAAACTAAAATTTAAATTAAACATTTGCTCTTACTCTTTGTCTTCAAGTTTTATTTAATAATGATTAAATGAAAAACTAAAGAGGCAGCTTGATTGTTACAAACAAAATGTGACAGTAATTATTTATTTTTATGATTCACAAAATATGTTACAAAAAAATATATACAAAAATGAAAAAAGTGAATGTTCCTATTAATCGTAATTTATAATGCCAATAAAATTTTGAAAATAAACGATTGTTTCATCTTCATTTTCCCAAGAGCCTAAATTCTCATAATAGCAAATCTTTAATAACACATAAATGTTTTGCGCTTATAATTTTTGACTTTAAATCAAAAATTTTCAAGATAAAAAACTTTTTCAAAACTTTCTATCTCAATAGTTTTTTAAAAATAAACAAACAGTTGGCAATTTTTATTAGCTTCTACATTATTTTATAAAATAAATTATGAAAATTATATTTTAATAATGTATGATAATTAACAAAAATAATATCAAACCATTTGCAGCTTTTCCACTTCTAATATCATCATTTATATTATTGTGCTAATGAAATTGTCTTGTGATTATAGTTAATTTTGTAGCAACTTGATATTGCTTTTTTGTATTTAAATTCATTTTTAGATTCAGACAAATATACCAAGTACAAAGAGACTCGATAATACAAACTTTCCTCCATTCATGCTATTGAAAAAATACGCAATCATAAATAAAATCAATATGTAGCTCGAAAAATAATTATTATCAGAAACATATAGGACAGGCTATATCAATACTTATAACAAAAGAAGTGCGTATTTAATTAGAATTAGCTTTAATGCTCAACAAATAAATAGGTCAAGTAAATATGCTCATACTACACTAAAAAAAAAAATCATAATATGCTTATTAATTATATATAAAATTGCATTCAATATATGCCTAAATAGCTTAATTTATATTGGTAATATCTCATATAGGAAGTCCAGGCTAGCATCAATAAATCTTTCAAGACCACTTGAAATTTACTAATAAAGTCATACTACATAATTCAGAGTGTTTCTAATTATCTTTAAAGTACATGAAATAAGATTAGTGCTAGATAACAATAAGAGAGTTTATAAATATGCATACATTATATAAATAGCATAATTAAATGCTTACCTAATTGCCTTTTTACTAGAGTATTAATTGAACTCTAATCAAAATTGTAAAAATTATTTTTTTCGCAATTATGCAAAAAATTAATTGCTATAATTTTTGTCATATGTCAAACAATTAAAATCAATCAATTGAATCCCAATTAGTGACAAAATAATTGCAATTAATTTAATTTTCTTTCACTATACAATGTAGAGGCTGCATACAATATAGTACCTAGTATAACAATTTTTAAATAGTAAAAAACTAAAAATTACATATTTACAGTCTGATGGCAAATATAAGATACATAAGCTAATTACAAAAAAATTGCAATTAATTAACTCATTGTGACTACACCACTAGTTCAAAAAAATTGCCCTTATAACTTCTACCTAAATATTGACTTCTTGACTTTGCTTTTCACTTTATAGTACTTCTAGTTATAAATCAAACTAATTGAGGTGTTTTTTGATTTATATCTGAGTATTGAATATGGTGCTCTATAGAGTTGATTATTAATCAGTCCTATCAAAAGCTAATACAAGAACAAAATAGACATTGCTATTTTTGCTAACCTAATTTATACCCAGGTATAAGTCAGGATTTTTGTGCGATGGTATTGAAATATATCCAGGTTATTAATCTGGGTACTAAATGCAGTGCTCTAAAGTAAATCTCCTTCACATGGTTCGGTTCCTTTCTTAATAAATCCAATCTCTATCTAGAAACAAAAAAAATACAAAAATCATCAAAAATTTTTTCAAAATTCCAGTACTAGCCAACTTCAATTTAAGCTACTATATTAATTTTTCTATAATTATTAACCTAAAACTAGTAAAGAATACAAGTAAAAAGAATCTGATAAGTTTTGTAATTGTTAAATTATTAAGCTACTTAATTTTTAAACTCAATATTAATCCTCTCTTAGCTTTTTTCAGAAAATCACTTCTAATAAAGTTAAAGATTAATGGTGGGTGTCCCATTTATTGGATGTGTTCTTGCTCATGATTAGCTACATTTCCTTTTAGACTAAAGCAGAAAAGATTTTCGTCAAAAAATCTTATATTCTCTTAAGCTTAAGCTTATATATGCTATATGCACTATATGCACAGTATGCGCTAGATATGAGCATGCTCCAAAAAATTTTTTATCGTATTAAGGTTGTATTTATAAGATTTTTAAGTTCACCAACTTTTGATTCCATAGTTAGATTATGAAAATATGCTAAAAATATATTATTTTAAAGTTAATAAATTCTCAGATCATTCTCAATTATAGCTATGCTTCTATAATTAGATGATATACTCTTATCATTTACTAAATATATGTTAAACTTTATAATAAAAATATAATATATTTACCTAGGTGCTGCACAAAAAATGCGCGGCAGGTCCTTAATTTGATTGGCTAATGGCCAAAGATCTTCGAAATTTTGGTCTGCATTACAAAATTGTTTACTAAATTCTGGCCAGAATTAACTTTTTAATTTTTTCATTACAAAAATAAAAATTTTTAAAAAATAAGCATGCATTATGATAAAATCAACCCAGGAACAATTTTCACTTAATAGGCGGCTGTGATTTCATTAGCAAAATTATGAGTAATTCTGGCCTGCCGCATATTTTTCAATTCTTGATATTAACCATAGCTAAGTATCATAGCAGATCCTCGGAATTGATTGGCTAACAGCCAAGAATCTTTAAAATTTTGGCCCACATTACATAATTGTTTACTAATTTCTAGCCAAAATTAAGCTTTTTAATTTTTCTTTACAAAAATAGAAATTTTTTAAAATTAGCCCAGGAACAATTTTCACCTAATTTTTGATCGTCGCTCTTAGCCAATCAAAATTAAGAATCTGCCATGACAATTTTATTGCGGTTAATTCTTTTTGATAGACGGTTTGAATTTCTTAAATCTTTGAGTAAAGTTATTTCGATACTCACCAAGTCAAATTTGATAAACTTTTTTTATTTAAATTCTACAAATCTGTAGAATCCAAATAAAAAAAAAGTCATTGAATTTGGCTTGGTGGGTGTCATGATATCTTCACAAAGTTTAAAAAAAAGTTTGGTGCAGCACTTTTTGATAGACATTTTGAATTTTTAAATCTTTGAGTAAAGATATCATGACACCCACAAGCCAAATTCAATGAACTTTTTCTTTTATTTAAATTCTACAAATTCATAGAATTTAAAAAGTTCTTTGAATTTGGCTTGCTTGGTGGGTGTTGAAATATCTTCGTTCAAAGATTAACAACAGTTTGGTGCAGCTCTTATAATAATAGATGGTTTGCGTTTTTTAAATCTTTGAGTGACAATATTTCAACACTCAGTTTCACTACATTCTAGGTATTTTTTCTAATAAAAATTCTAATATTAGATTTCAGAACTTTCGCCAAATTTCGATTTCGCCTTTCAAACATTTCGGACATTTTGCCAATTTCGCCAGTTTTGAAATTATCAGATTTTAGGCTTTTGGGCGAAATATATTTCGCCCTATTTCAATAATTTTGCCCACAACACTATAATAAACTATTATATAACTTTGCGAAAATATAGTCATAAGATCCAAAATATTACAAGAAAATGAATGACAGAATTTTTTTCAAATTCTGAAACAGACCGGTTATGAGCATAATTTATTGGTTAGTATTAGCTCTATATACCGAACTGTTCAGTATAAAAAGAGTAAGTTATATAGCGAATTTATTTTATACCGAACAAAATCTTCCAGAACATGCAGTTTAGTATATCTAGAGTCAACTGTATAGAATAGTTAAATAATACAAATAACACTACAAATTAGCAAATAGTGTGAAATACTACAAAATAACAATTTTCATTATTAATACAAATCTTTGCTTGTTCTGCTATAAATTATGATATAAAATTAATAAAGATTCGAGAATTTCACTACAATACAAAATAGTATATACTATTTTAACTCCCTTTAAACAACTCATGCGCCTAGTTATATAGCAAATAAAAAAAATCTTATCAGTCTATTTGCAAACATAAGATAAGTGTAAATATACAGATAATAGTTTACCAAAAAAAAAGAAAGATCTTTCGTGATGCTAAATATCTCGAAATTGTATTGATTTAAGCATAATTTTATATATATTTGAGATAAAGTTGGTCAAATTATAGCAACAAATAAATAAATAGTAGAGGGTATGAATTAGTCAAACAAGATTGATCTTCAAACAATGTATTTCTAAATAAAAAGTAGAATTTTATATGATATAAAGTGATACAAACTCAAAAAGAAAACATTAACAAACTATTATATATCAATATATACTTGTGGAGCTACAAAAAAGTAAGCAAATGAAAATCGTACTAAACTCAAAAAGGAATCACGATAATTATTTTAGAATTTCATAATATAACAATAAATTATTTGTTAATATATTTATATATTGTTATATGTAATTTATAATGAAAATCTCTAAAAATATTTAGATTTGGGGCAAAATATATAATTTTTGGAATAATGTAGGCAAAAATGAGTTCTCGTATAAAATTTTGGTTCTGGTTTCTTCATAAGTTCTCTCATATCTTGGTATTGGCATTAAAAGCATAATAATAAAATTTTGATTTGTTATACACCTCTTTTATCTAATTCAGTTCTTATACTTGTAATTGGTATCAGATATCATAATTGATTTTTTTTTTATAATTTTTCTCATACTTTAGAATAAGCATTAGGTACCATAACTATAAATTTTTATTTGGTGCCTCACTTTTATTATAAATCTCTTCTAGTACTCTGTAATTAATATCTGATAGTATAACTATAAATTTTTGTTTTTGGCACTCTTTTTTTTTTGAATTAGATCTGCAAATATTCTACTAAACATTCTTTGAATTTTTTTTCTTTACATACAGACAGAGATGGATTCTTGCATAAGTTACACATACAATATTTGTAAATTTTGGTTCTGGTTCCTGTAAGTTCTTCAATATACCTTGGGATTGACATTAAAACTATAATAATAAAATTTTGGTTTGTTATACATCTCTTTTATCTAATTTAGTTCTTATACTTGTGATTGGTATCAGATACTATAATTGATTTTTTTTTTATAATTTCTCCCATATCTTGGAATAGGCATTAAATACCATAATTATAAATTTTTGTTTGGTACTTCACTTTTATTATAAATCTCTTCTAATACTCTGTGATTAATATCTGATAACATAACTATAAATTTTTGTTTTTGGCACCTTTTTTTTTGAATTAAATTTGCCAATATTCTACTAAATATTCTTTAAATTTTTTTTCTTTATATACAAACAAAGACGGATTCTCATATAAGATACATATACAATACCTATAAATTTTAGTTCTGGTTTCTGTAAATTCCTTGATATACCTTGGGATTGGTATTAAAAACTATAATAATAAAATTTTGGTTTGTTACATATCTTTTTTATCATAATACCTTGTGATTGGCATCAGATACCATAATTGATATATATATATATATTTTATAAATTTCTCTATCATATCTAGGGGTTGGTGTCAGATACTGTAACTATGAATTTTTGTCCTAGTGGCTTATTTTATCATAAATTTCATCTGGTATTTTGTAATTAACGTCTGATAATGTAATTATAAATTTTAAAATTTTTTTTTTATATATAGACAAAGACGAATTCTTGTATACAATATCTGTAAATTTTAATTCTGGTTTCTATAAGTTCTCTAATATACTCTGAGATTGGTGTTAGAAATCATAATAATAAAGTTTTGGTTTGTTATATGTCTTTTTTATCGTAATATCTTGTGATTGATATCAGATACCATAATTGATATATATTTTTTTTTTTATAAATTTCTTCCATATCTTGGAACTGGTATTAAGATAAAATTTTTGTCATGGTGCCTCTCTTGTATCATAAATCTTTTCCAATGCTTTGTAATTGGTATCTAATAATATAGATGCAAACTTTTGTCCTTAGCATTTTTTTTTCAATTAGATTTGCCAATGTTCTAAATATTCTTAGATCTTTTGTTTTGTATTTAGCATTGATATTTATATAAAATTTAATTAATACAATATAAATATAATACTCGAAATTTGAAAAGGAAAAAAAAACAATAAAAATATGATAGTCAAATACAAATTCATAATGCTTATCTGAAAATCTAAAATACATATTTGCAGGCCGAGATTCTGCATATTTTTTTTCTTTATATATAACTTGATTATCTATTATTATGTACTATAAAATAAAGTTCATGCTTGTTATTTCGAATTTTACAATAAAAAAGAAAAAGAAATGTATATATTTGTAAATATATATATATATAAATAAAAAATCAGTAAAAATTCAAAATTTATAAAACATTTGTAAAGTTATACTTAATAAAAATATGCTGGTTACAAATATATATATTTCAAAAAAGTCAAAAATACTTCATGGCTAGTATACTCATCTCATTTTATATGAGATGACCATTAAAAAGTTTTTGATAAACTTATTATAAACAAACTATCTTCAGAATGTAATATTTCTGTAGACCTCTTCAAAATGATTGAACGTGTTAAATTAAGTCAAGCATTAGGTACAACAACCATCTAAGACAGTCCTTATTGTAATATTATAAAGTCAACTAATAAATATACATTACCATTTTAAAGCTAATGATATTATAACTTCTTATTTAAAATCATATTAAAATTCATTAGAAATTCTTATACAAACTCAAAAAAAAAAAAAAAAAAATCTACCAAACATTTTGAAATATAAGAAGTTAAATAGAAAACAAATATTGTATGATACAGGTTTTTTTGACCTATTTCATTTTTTAACTAATCAAATTCATCTAAATACCAATTAAATTTGTATTTCAATCAAATTAGTATATTTTGATTTATTGTTGATAACTCGTTATCTAGTGATTCAATTTTGATGAAATTGGTACCATTCGAATCCTCTCTATAAGAAGATACGAATGGTACTAATTTCATCAAAATTGAATTATTAGATAACGAGTTATCAACAATAAATCAAAATATACTAATTTGATTAAAATACAAATTTGATTGGTATTTAGACGAATTTGATTGATTAAAAAACAAAATAGGTTAAAAAAACCTGTAATATCATCAAGTGGATTCATTAAAATAATGGGGAGTAGTCTTCAACTGAGGATACTAATGTACAAGAAAAAAAAGTTCGTTAGCTATTTATGCGAAGCAATTTGGTACATCAACATGTATGATTACTTAAAACTTGAAGAACGTAGCTATCTTATTTTTAGGGTTTTTTGGCCACACTAACCCAGAGTCATATAAGGAATTCTGGAAACTATTTAATGCAACAAAATTAAATATCTATTGCTAGGCTTTCGCATTACACATATTATAGTGAATGTTAAAGCTATCGTTTGCTTGGCTTCATGAGCCCTATAGTAACTTAATTACTGCTATTTCAAATCATATTAGCTTTTTAAAACAACAAAATGAAATTACAACAAAAAACTATATATTATTAACCCCAGTTCGAAACATAGAACAGGCTATGCACTTAAGGATTTGCCTTTATAGATATCACTTGACATTAAAAATTTTCTACCAACGGATCCTGTATAAGTAAAATTAAAAACAATAATTGTTAATGATTAATACAATTGATGCTGAAATTTGTAGATGCTGGAATTTAAACTCATTTAATATAAAATTTAAAAGTTTCGGAATTCGTAATATATATACTTAATACCTAAACTAAATTTTAAAATTCCTTCCAAATTACAAATTACAATCACAATTCCAGTTCCAATTCTAAAGGTATTCCTGCAAATGCAAGTATATATAGAGTTAGAAGGGCTTATATTTTCAAATAGAACCCATAAATTTCAGCATCCGTAATTTGGCACCTGCTATAATAAATAATTTTATAATCATTTTATAGTTCAAGAATGTGTTATATACAGAAATTATCTTGAGAATTTACCTTTAAACTTGGTAATACAGGTCGAAAGATAAAAAATCAGACACAAATCAGGTACCCGATTTTAAACTGATTACTACCTGATTACCACCTGATTTATGCATATTTTTGTACCAAATTTTTGGTACAAAAATATGCATAAATCAGGTAGTAATCAGATAGTAATCAGTTTAAAATCGGGTACCTGATTTGTGCCTGATTTTTTATCTTTCAACCTGTGTAAATTTTGATTTAACTTTGGCAATAATATACATAATGCAGTTTCTATTTGGAAGATTGATGATGATGCAAATGAAACTACATTGATGTAACAAAACATAGTTATAGTTAATAAACTTCAAGCTCATTCACCTCAATATTACACTTATGCAATTAAATCAAATTATTTTTGTGCTTGTGATTTATTTTTACTAAAAATTAAACCTGCAGTACTTCGTGCTATCTATCGTATATTAACTGGTGATTTTTATGTACCTAAATATGCAAATGAAGCCAAAATAGACAAAAAGATTAAACTAGACCTTGAATTAAAAGATCCTAAAATTACAATAGATTTGCATAAACACAATTCTGAGAAACCAAGTAAATTTGATGCTTTTTGGAAAGTTGCAACTAACTTTCTTTCAAAAAAAACAACAGAATTAGTAACTGCGTTTGATGAACATCGACATGACACAATCATCTACCTAGCAATAGCAATTTTAATTAGTGATTTGTTAACCCAAATTAAAAATGAATATCCACTAAATATACCAATTCCAAGCATACAATGGCTTCGTTTACAATTATAGCCTAAAAACCCAATATGATTTAATAATTTGCACTACACCGGACACCTATTCTTAAAATTTATAGTATTAGTATAAAAATAAAAAGTTGATAAGTTGATTAATTGAAATTAATCGATTAAAAAATTAATTAATTAATTGATTAATTAATCGGTTAGTTGTAACTAATTAACAAATAATCAATTGACAATTTGTAATATTAAATACAAGTTCAACAACTTTATGCTTATTATCCAGATACATATTATACTTTAGCATTGTTTAGGTATAAAAAAGAATATGCTACAAAATTTTGTGAAATTACAACATTAGTATTTCTAAATGATAAATATAGATATAAAGTTGGAAGACCCAAATATCCAGATGTCGCTATAGAAAGAGATAAGCAAGTTGTATTTAGTCAAGGATTGATATTTATAGTTGGTAATCATAATTATACCAAAACTGGAATAATACCAAGTGTTATAATATCCTTGAGTCAGTTAATAGAGATTTTTATGCAGGAGATATTCATATTAAATTGAAAGATGCTGTTTTTCAACCTTCCTCACCAATGTGCCATGCAGCTAAATTATACAATGTCCTACTTGAAAGAAATATTATTGATAAATTTGTCTTGTATCTTTACACAGACGGTAGCCCAGACAATAGTTGTATATTTACGAGTATACAACTATCATATATTTGCTTATTTCTAGCTTTAGATCTAAACTATTTCGTCACTATAAGAACATCATCTCAACACTTATAGAAAAATCCAGTAAAGCGCATAATGTCTATCTTAAATCTCAGTCTTCAATGTATTAGCTTAATGAGAAGTGAAATAAATAATAGGCTAGAACAATTAATAAATAAGGCAAATACAATAAAAGATATTCAATATATTGCAGAAAACAATCTTACTTTGAAAGATGTATTTACTAAAAGTGTCTAGCAACCAATTCGCCTAATCTGTAGCATTTTTGAATATCAATCTTTAAAGGAAATACCTTTTAAGATCTTTGATGCGGCAACTAAAAATGAGATCATAGAATTGTGAAAAATGGTTCATCTAATTAACTAAGATATGTCACAACAAGTTTGTTTTACAGAAAATATTGCAAAAAGAGTAAGTAAAAATATTTTTTAAGTTCACTTATAGTACTGAAATTGACTGATATTAAAAATTGAGATTATTTTATAATTTTCTTTTTTTTTTCTTTTTTTTTATTCTTAATTCTTTTTTTTTCTTTTTTTTTTTTTTTTCTTTTTTTTGAGTTATGTTTATAGTACACAGTATGATTAATAATAATATCTGTCTTCTTGTAGCTATGGTTAAAGAAGTTTATAAAACACTATTGTAGAGTAAGCCATTATTTCTTACTATTAGAAGTGCGGAAATAAAAAATGTATAACTTGTTTATCACTTCAATGTTTTCAGAACAAATTTGAACAACTTCATTATATTTCCAATTTAACTTCTAGTAAAGACTTTCATTATAAATCATTCGAAGAATTATATAGCACCACTACAACAGAGGAATATAGACTCTCACTAAGAGATGCTAAATTAAGAACCACCAAGTCAGGTAAAACAAAAGCTGCTATAAAACATACCATGCCATTCAGTTCTACTTCTATATTGGAATTACTATTGTTTGTGCTGAGTGTGGGAAGCCACAACTATTATTTAGCTTAAAAAAGTTACAATTAAAAGAATGCAAATTGTTAGAATCTTTCCTTGAAACTATTTTATACATATGCGGAATATTGTTTCATAATACCTGCAATCTCGCATCTACCAAAATCAATTTTGCCAAAACTAAAAATAAAAGTGATAATCATCAGAGTGATGACATAATGACAACCAACCAAGTAACCAATTAAGTGATGATCTACCAAGTGATAATGCTGATGATATGATTACTAAATCTAAACCTTATATAGAAAGTATAGATATTAGTGATGACGAAGAGAATATAAATAATATAAATAATAAAAAGGATATAAATGAAGAGGGAAATATAAATAAAGATGATATAAATGATGAAGAAAAGGATATAAATAATAAAGAGGAGAATATAAATAAAGAGGAGAATATTAACAAAGAGGATATTAATAATAAAAAGCTTAATGAATCTGAAGAACTTCCAAGAGATCCTATTTATAAGCTCTTTCAACAAGTCTTTGTAAATGATTCTTGGAGTTGCATTTTATCAATCAAAAAACCCTACTATTCGGCTAAAATATTCCCTTTAGTGTGTTTTTTATATAGTAATGATAATGTGACAAAATTATCAAATAGTAAATGGCTATTGTATACTAAGTGTAGTAAAAAAACTTTATCAAAAAAACATTATAAATAGCACTTAAAGGTTAATAAAAAAGATAAACAACACAGAACTGTATAATAAATAAAGTACACATCATAGATTTTATGTTTATTAATAAAAGATAACTTTTGCTAAAATCAATTTTATATATTATAATAATTGCATGATCTGATTGGCTATCTATCTATTGCGGTATAAAAAAAAATTTTGGGTTTTGAAATTTTCTAACCTGGCCAGATATAAAAACTATTAAATTTTATTTGTATTACCTAATATAGCATATGATATATAATTAAAAATTAAAACTTGTTATGTATTTTCTATTATCTTTAAAAATTTTCTCTGAAAATTCTAGTTTTTCAAAAATAATAATAGGAGTTTTTAATAGTATTTGCCAAGTTGGTTACTGTTATAGTATTTCTTTTTGCTGTATCTTGGAATTGAATTGAGCTTTCTGTTTCTTTAGAGATTTTTCAGTATTCCTTTGAGCATTATCTTTGCAATTGTTCAATAAAGTTGTTAGGTTTTAATTGTGTGTTTTGGTTATAGTCGATTTAAAATAGATAATATATTATAAAATATATTATTTCTATTTTTGCTAAAGTTTTTCTTTTGAATCTTCTTTCTAAAAAGATAAATAATTATAGTAATACTAATTTAGTAGATACAGTTTTCTTTGTTGAATTTCCATATGCTAGAACTACGTATTTCATTAGTTTCTTTGTTTGTTTCTTCCTTAAAAATTAGGAGGTTTTCGAACTTTATACAGTTTTTTGTGCTAAAATTAGCTTTGCATTCTAAATTGTTTATCCTTTTTTTAAATTTATAAATCACATCATTATTGTTGATGATTGTTTTTGTTTATACTATGCAATAGTTTTTTTTGACATGAGAAAATTTATTTATTGTTGTAATTTTTATTTATATTCTTGTTCTTCAGTATGTTTTGTTTTTCAAAAATTTTATATGCAAACCTTCTTCTTGATACTATTCTTTTTTATAATTTCTTTATATTAGAAACTTTTTTGTTTAATACTTTTCTTTTTTTTTCTTTAGTTTCTCAATAACTTCTCTTGTCTTGCTTTTTGTTTTCTTTGTCGAAAGTGAGTATATTTTTCGGGCCATGTATTAAATCTTGTTAGCTTTATACTTTCAGGACAATTGTTAGTCTTTCATATTTGGGTAAGCTGACAGTTCTTCTTACTTAGACAATTGATTTTTTTTCATGACTTGTATGATTGATTGCATAGCTCCAATAAATACTTTCCCTTTATTATTTTCTCTTTTTCTTTCTTTTTATACTCTTGTTTTTAAATATATTCATCTTAGAAAAAGTATTCTTTTTCTAACAACACTTTCATTAAAACTAGATACTATAAACAACTAGAAGTTAATTTGTTTCAGCTATTATCTAGAGGTTGCAAAATCAAGTAGCAAACTTCTAGAAAGAGCATAATTCGGTTAAACTAGTTCAGCAGAATTATAAAAATGATGTTCGGTTGGAGAGGTTGTGGTTAGAAAGAAATAGGTTGAGAGTTCGGGTTGCAAACTTGGAAACAATAAATAATAATTTGGAGATGAAGATTTTGGCAATATAGAATATTGTAGAGGATAGTTCAAGTTTTAGTTTAGTTAAGTTGGTAATTGTTCAAGTTTTCTTTGTTTTGTATTTTATTTTTTTTCTTTTTTTTTAATATATTTTTCAGTTTTTAATTTCTAAGTTGTATAAAATTTTTAAATTTTGTTAATAAAAATTTTAAACTTTAAACGATCAAATGTCTAAGTTTAATAAATTTTTAAAACTAAAATATCTAAATATCTAAATCTAATAAAATTGTCTAATATAATTGCTCTAATAAAAGTAAATAAATAAAATATATAGTTTTTGTTTATTGCCGATTCAATATTTTTAAGTCTATTACTAAAGTAATATTGCTTAGAATTTGATTATTGTTAGTTTGTATAGATAATCTAATAAAATTGTTTAACCTGTTCTTGTGTTCAATAATCTATTATAAATAGACTATATTTTGTATCATCTATATTACAGTATTTTCCATATTTTCAATTAATCTTTTTCAAATATGTTTTAATATTTTTCTCAATGTGAATTTGATAGTAGTAGTAATAATGATGAAAATAATAATAATAATAATCATTATTACTATTATTATAATAATAATAATGAAAATTAATAACAAACAACTCTTTCCAACTATCATTAAAACCAAATTTTCCTACTAATAGAAAAATAAAATTTTTTGTTGGAGAGTCATGACCTACATTACAGTTTGTCTAGAGGTCAATATTTTGCTATACGAAACTTCTTTAAAGAGACATTTGATATACAAGCCAAGAGCATTATTATATGAGTTAACTGGCAAGAAATGCTCTTGTATAAAAAATCTTGGTGGAGTGTAGGCAAAGAGCTCACTTTCGTCGACGAAGTTTCTAGGTTGTTACTTCAAAGAAGAACATAGAGAAAACAACAAAACTTTTTTTTTTCTAAAGCTGCACTCTTTCTTTTGGTTTTGGTGGCTCTTTTCTTTTTTTCCTCAGTCTTCTATTGGTCTTCCAAAATTTTTTACAAAAAGTAAAGATTTGGCTTACCCCCTCCAAAAGATCGGCATTGTTTATTTTCCAAATTCAGACAAACTCAGTAGAATGCAACTATATGATGTATTTGTTTATAAATATAGTACTACTCTAGGAAAGTCGAATCAGAACCTCTAGTTAAAGAGATATCTAAAAGCAGTCATAAGTCAAAAGAACTTTGTATATTAAAGCAAAGCTTTACATTAAAGATATACAATCATTGCATTTGTTATATAATTTTTTAGCCTTGTACAGATTATTCTTATTATATAGAGAGATAAAACTCCTCTTTACACTTTATCCTGATTCTATAAAAAATTTTTTATTTTTTCCATTTTTTCTTTTTTTGGGTTTTTTTTTATTTTTTATTTTGCTCTTTTCTTTTTTCCTCTTTTGCTCATTCTCCTTTTTAGTCATAGTTCATTTTTGTTTTTTATAGAATTTTTTTTTTTGGATAATTCTAGTCATTTGTAATTTAGTAGAACAGAGTTGCTCTTAGGCCTGAGTTAGGTTTTGTACCGTGATATGAAACCAAGTAAAGTCGGACTTCTTATCTGAGATTTATGTATTTATAGTTATTATAAATATTAATAAATAAGATTAGTCACGGCGAGACCTGTCGATATTTAAAAATAATAATAATAATAATAATAATAATAATAATAGTAATAACAACAATAATAATATTCTGTAAATATATATATAAAGAAGAAAATACTTAATGATAATTAAATTATTAATTATCTATTAATTGTAATATTATATTTGTAAGCGGTTGTAGCAGCAAGTAAATAATCAAATGACAACTATCGAAGAGATTAACAATATAGCAATTAATTATTTACAACAGTTTGTTCTTTGGAAACAAAAGCGTGAAACTTTCATTGAAGAATAGGATAAATATCAGACTTGGTTCAAGCAATGAGATACTGTTTTACAAAATCTTCTTCGTTGTCTTGAGGAAAAACGAAGAGGTGATGAAAGAAGAAGAATGAAGGAAGAAGAAAATGAGAGAGGAAGAAGAGACTAAGGTATTTTTATATATAGAGTAGTTTCTCGTTTTATTGTTTTTTTTTATTTTATTAAAATTTTTCTTTTGTAAATAAAAATAAAAATCTTGCTTTTTCTTCTCTCTTTGTATTGTTTCAAGTCTTTTAGAATTTTCTTCAAAAATTCATATTTTTCCTGTAAATAATTTTGTAATATCTAATAAATTTGTTAAATAAAAATTTCTAAGTTTTTTTTTAAAAAAATAAATTAAATAAGTAAAATTAGAAGTTTTTCTAAATTCTTCTCTTTTTTTTTTTTTATTAGGGTCTTCTAGCTCTGACTATTACTTAGGTAATAGTCTTTTTTTTTGTCTTAGATCAGGGTTTTCTAGGCTTCTTTGGTTATTTCGATATTCGTAATGTAAGTCATGTAATTGATGCCTATAAATATATTAACTGATCATTTACTAATTTTGGTTTTCTTTCTCTTTTCATTTTTCAATTCTTTTTATAGCTTGTACTTTTAGATCTTTCATATTTTCTTCTGGAATTTCTTTATATACTTTTTAGTCTTGTTCTACTTCAAGCATTCGAATCTCTCAATGGATTATCAAATTAAATTTATGAATCGCTTGCTTTCAGATGCATCAAAGAATTGGTTTTAAATAAGTGTTCTGAGTTTTGGTTCAGGTTTCTAGTTTGTTAGTTATTATTTTTTTCTATATATATTTATACTAGTCTCTTCTTTAGATCTAGCTTTTTCTGGTTTCATATTAGGCAAGATTTAAGATTTTCTTTTTGAATCGGGTTCTAGATATTTCTAATTTTAGCTTTTAAAATAGATTTGTAGTGGCTTTAATATTCATATGACATCTTGAAACTTTGAAGAAGTATATATACATATATATTTTTGTCATTCTGTCTTTTTTTTACTTCTTTTATTTAGTTTCACATTATTTAAGTTTTCTCTCTCTTTCTTTTCAATGTATTACTTTTAGAATTGTTACTATTTCGAAATCATTATTTGTTCTTAGAGTTGTCATTCGTTCTAAAAATCATAGTCTTGTTTTTGGATCATTGTCGTATGTGCTATTGTTACAAGTATTGCTTTTAGAGGCTTAAATAACTTATGTTGTCACTTTCCAACATTTCTAGAGTTTGTCTTTTTTAGTTTTTTTTTTTTTCTTTCCAGGACTTTATTTCTAAAACTGTGAAATCATTGTGGTAAGTACTATCATTGGTCTTGATTTTATTGTAGTTTTTTTTTCATTTAGTCTGTTTTTGTTTTACACTTTTTTTTTTTCAGAATGCTATTTTAGAAATGTCTTTGTTTGATTTCATTGTTTGTTGATTTCAGTCATTCTTGAAGTTATAGTGGATATTGTCATTTTAGTATCCTTTTAAAAGTTGTTTTTTGATTTTGTTTATTTTTATGCTGTTTGTTTTTGTTTTTTTTTTTGATAGATTTCTTGCTAGTAATACTATTTTTTTTTCAGCATTAAGTTAGGCAATATAAAATCTTATTACAAGATTTTCTTTATAGTCTTGATTAGAGTTCTAGAACTTATACAAGTATATGTTTGTTTATAATTTGCTATTTTTCAAATTTGGTTTAGTTTATTTGTTTTTTTTTTTTAAATATTTAAATATCACTAAATGTCAATTTCAAATGTATCATCAGATCCTTTCTTTTAATGATCAGATATAAGTATATATAAGAGTCAAGTTCTTTAACTCTTAAAATAATATAAGAGGACTAATAAACTCTTTGAGAGTTAGTATAATCAGGTCTTATAAGGTTTTATTTTTATTTTACTTAACTCCTTTTTTTTTTTAAAGCATAGTTGGGTAAAAATACTAGATATGATTGTGCTGTTTGGGAATAGAAGACTTTAGGGTAGTATGGAAAATAGAATGAGCTAGAATCTGAGTTTAGGTTATAAGCCAAAATCAAAATGTGAAATATAGAGGCTTATAAAACAATGTACCTTTTTTATACATTGTTTATTTCGTTGCTTTCTTTTCTTTTGATATAGGCAAGAATTTCAGTTTTATTCTACTAACTTTCTTCTTAGAGTTAGAACAATAGATAACAGATACAGAGTATATATCGAATAGTTAAATCTAGAGTTTATACTGGAATTGAAGCTTTAATGCTTTTTTTTTTTTTTTTTAAGTCTTTTGTATTCTGTAAATGTTTTACTAACAAGTTTTCTTTTTTTTTGCTAGCTGAGTTTTTCTGGACAATAGATATAAAGCTTTCGATTATTCTACAAAACATAAAACATAGTCTTTGATTTCTGAAAGGAACGATCCATGAAGTATCATTTTAGAAGACCAAAGATGTTTAAGAAATTATCTAGTTTTCTCTAGGTAGAACTTTCAAAATTCAACTATCACTACTATACACGTCAGAATAAATGACTTGTCAAATAATTTGTAATAAAATATTAGCAGATGCATATTAAAATGAAAAGAATTTTAAATATTTAGAGCAGATTGTTAATAGAAGTTCGAAATAGGATCGGGTAATAAAGTATAAGTTTAAAATTAAAGATTTAAATAATATAAATTGGGTTTTAGTAACAAATGAGTAAAACAAATTGAGATTCGAGTTGGGGATAAATTAAGGTTAGGAATAAACAGAATAGATTAAATTAAGATTGTTTAGAGAAAATGCAATAATTTATAATTAAAGATAGTATCAGGTTTTAAAAATTGAAAATTAGGGTTTAAATTTAAGAAAGAAAAGTTAAACAGATTGAATTAAGGTTATAATAAATGAAATTGATTAGGTAAAATAGATTAAATTAAAAAAGAGATTTTTTTTTTTTTTGGTTTAGAGTTAGAGAATTGGGTTTCACTGAAAGATAGGTAAAATGGGCTGGGTTAAAAATAGATAAAATGAGAAAGCGGTTTTAGGTTAAAAAAACAGATTAAATGGGTTAGATAGAATAAAATAAATAGAGGTAGGTTTGGGTATATTTAGAATATTGGAACCAAGTTTATAATATCATATATGGGAACCCCATAGCAAAAGGAGGCAGTGGGACAAAAATTTCGATTTTGTAATTTTATAAAAATTATATCTCTATTAATCTAATTCTTCAAAAAATCAATTAAAATAAAATAAAAATTTTTTGGCCCACTGTCTCCTTTTGCTGTTGGGGTTCTATATATGCATTGAATTAAATTAAATGTAAATAAATAAATAAATAAAATTAAATAATAGAGAAATAGGCTGTTTAATACATTGCATATATATGAAGAACTAAAAATTGGTATAAGTTCTTTGCTTTGCTTTAGTTATATGATTTAGATCTTTGTTTTAAAGATTTGGCAAGTGCTGAATTTGAGCATTTTTCATAGTTAAGAAAACTATAGATATTTCTTACTAAAGAATATGTAGTAGAACTTTCCTAGCTCTAATATTTGAAGAGTATATGATAAAATTTTCTTAGCTTCGATAGTATTATATAGACTTCTGGAACATAAAATTTTCTTAGTTTCTGGGTTTTTTTCAAGCTTGTATTTTCTGGGTTGGAATTATTTACACCTACACTTTAGCTTGTAAATAATCTGCACTTAATACTCTTGGTTAAAGTTTGCAATAAGTTGCGAGCTATGGGTCCTTATGCCTATACTTTGGCTTATAGGGTACCTGTTCAAAGAATCTAATCCCAGAGTTGCAGTAAGCTATGAGCTCTGGATACTACAAAAGTAGAGGCTTCAAGTGGCCCTTTTGTACAAGTCTCTTTTAACTTAACAGGACTTTCTAGTTGCTATAAAAGCAGAGACTTCAAGTAGCCCTTTTGTACAAGTTTCTTTTAATTTGACAGGACTTCCAAGTGTACTATTACTCCTTTAGTAATAGGCATTTACAAATAAACAAAATAATCTTTAGTAATAGAAAAGAATATTCAAGTTAATAGGTTCAATATTTCTGAGCTTCTTAAAAGATTTTTTATAATTCCAGAGAAGATTTTTTAGGTTTTTGGTGAAGAGTTTTAGCATTTCCTGAGAAAACTTTTTTAGCTTTCCTGAAGAAACCTTTTATATTTCTGCCAGAAGGTACCAAAATATTACAAATGAGATAGCCTTCTTAATTTACTACCTGCAACATAGCATATAGCAACAGAGATCTCTAAAACAACAGGGCGAGATATGAAGCAGTGTGGAAATGGAATATTTTCTCACTAGAGCAGTCCAGTATATTTATTAAAAGCATAGAGACATGGTTTACTTTAAAACAAAGATATGTTTATTTATTTATAATACAATACCTAGATACAAAGCTATCTATAGGTATCTATTCCTATAAAATTCCAATATTTTAGAACATTGCAGAGAATAAATCCTGCAGTACAAGGAAGGGTAAAAGCTAGAGTTTATATAGCTTTTATAATATATATAAAAGATATAAAAATACTAAATATATAAAAGGTATAAAAGGTACAAAAAATATAAAAAGTATGAAAGATACAAAAAGTATAAAAGGTACAAAAGGTATAAAAAGTACAAAAGATATAAAAGATATAAAAGGTATAAAAGATATAAAAGGTATAAAGGATATAAAGAGTATTATAGTAAATCTATTTTTTAAATTATCTAGCTAACTGATAGTTCATTTGTCTTGTATTATAGCTTGTTTTAATCATTACAATTTTCTGGATCTAATAGAGATAAAATCTCTAATATATTCTATAATGTTAACACGTTCTATAATGAAGTTATCAACTTGGTAATAATAAAACTCTAATTTAAATAGCTATATTTAGATTTATATAATGATCTATATTATTTACACTCTTCTTTGTAGATCCTTGTACCAAATTTTGAGCTGAAGAAAACGTACAAAATGGTAATAAAGGCACTAGATAGCAAGACTTTGAGGTTTAAGCAAAAAGAAGCAACACAAAAATCTACCTTGAGGTATTTAGAAACACATCTAGTTCAACTTTCGAAAAAGATTTTTAGAAATCAAATAGCTAGTTTTCACAAGAAAATTTTTTAAAAAACAATACTTTGGAAGAATTGTTTTGATTTTCATGTGTAGCAATATAATACTGGTTTTTTTACGTATTAAAAATGAAAAGTTTTACCAAATTCAAAAACCTGTTTAGAAAAGACAAACAAAACAATGAAGATCTGTTCCAAGAACTCAAGCAAGATATTCTAATTAAAAATCAAAGGATTGCAGTATGGCTTGGAGTAGATGTAATAGAATTAATAAGCCTCGTTAGAAGAACAATTGAAATATTTAATTAGCTTAGACACAAAGAAGCAATAGAAAAAGTTCTATCAACAGACAAATTTGACCTTTATAAACAACTTTTATGTTTACAAGACAACAAAACTAAAAAAACAAACTCGCAAGAAATCAGGTATTAAAGAAATGTTGCTCTTTACAGAGTGTAAAACAGTAGACTTCGGTGTCAAGAAAATATTAAATATAATTAATTCAGACTTAGAGTCAGAGGTGGATACCAACTCGAAAACTTAAGACACTATATTAGATACTAAAGTTGAGACTCAAGCTAAAGTGCAATTTGGCTACAAGTTAAAGCGAGTTATAGATGTAGCAGTAAGTAGTCCTGAAGAGGTTATATCTAAATGATTTTGACAAGAAGTTTTTATAGCTGAGAACATTAAAAAAGAAATAATAAACAACTCATATTAGACTATAGCTACCATTCTCTAGACAAAAAAAAAGCTATACAAGAGTTTAATATGCATAACTCTATAGAATATACTAAATAAAACTAGAGCAAACCAGATTAGAAAGTGTCTGGGCTTCTATAGAAGAGCTATAGTTAAACGTTTTATATCTAATAGAAAAACAAAGGCAGTATAGATAAAGATAGCTTTTAGAAACTCTAAACAGAAAGAAGAACTTCAAAACCCCTGGGCAGTATACTTTGAAAACGGTGAAATTCTAAAAGATATATGTGGTTTTTTGGACAAAGAAACACTTATAGATAGAAGTAATTTAAATCAATCATAAAAAATCTGCTCAAAACTGTAATTGAAACCTCACTATTAAGGCAATTAAGAAATATAAAAGCAAAAGCAGTATATATCTTTACAAATAGCAATGACAACTAAAGAAATACAGTATTTGTATACTTTGCTACAAAAAAAGATCAAGACAGGGCAACAAGCCAAACAGTTTTCTATTATAATACAAAATTAAATTAGACTAAGTTAGAGAAGAAAATAAGAAAGCATACTGATATTGCAATGATAAAAGCAAAATATTAAGATCTAAGATTACTGCAAAGTAGTTAAAAATAGATAAAAACATCTCGAATGTACAAGACAAAAACACAGAAAGGGTAGAAAAAGAAATATCAGAAATGTCTAAATATAAATTTACTAGTAAGAATATATAGGCAGTTAAAAGTAGAAACTATCTAAATGGTTTCTAAATAAATTTTTTTTAAGCTTCAAATAAAAATATTTCAACAACCATTAAACCAAACTTGATAAATTTTTTTTTATTTTAATTTTATATATTTATAGAATTAAAATAAAAAAAAAATTAGTAAATTTGGTTTAATAGTTGTTAAGATATTTTAATTTAAAATTTTAAAAAAACTTACAGAAAACAATTTGGGTGGTTTCTACTTTTGACCTTCTATATAGCTAATAAATAGTCAACTTTACAAAAAAAAAAGCCCAAAAGTATAGCAAGATGCAAAATCGGGTAAAGACAAAAAAAACAGAGAGAGGCTAGTCAAACTGATCTGCTATATGAGATCATAAAGAGACTAGAGTCATTAGAAGAGTAGCAGAATGGAAGCAAAGTCCCTAATTACTTCTAAAGGATGCCACAGGTATCTTAACAAACATAGGTATCCTAAATGGAAACCAGATTCGGATACAGATAGTACCAATAGAACAAAACTGGTTAAATAAATCAATATAGCAACAAACAATATAAATGAACTTAATGTATATAAATATAGAGTAGATATGTTGCTAGATTGGGATAATGAAAAAGGTTTTAATATAATAGGGATAACAGAAACGAATTTGCAAGAAATAGAGGCAAAATATATTTTTAAAACCATATTAGTTTTAGAGAGATTTGGTCACTAGCTTCAAAAATAAAAAAGAAGAGATTTGGTATAGGTTTGTTAGTAAGAGAAGAACTAGAGAAACATGTTGGCAAAATTGAAAAACCAAATGAATTTCTGCTAGTAGTATATTTTTATTTTAAAAAATACAAGCTAATAATAATTGCACTATATATTCCACTAAGCAATATAGAGATGGCAAAAGAGTTATTAGCCATAGTTTAAAGTAGAAAAGATGAAGCACAAAATGATGTATAAATAGTAGTATTGGGAAACTTTAATTATGTAGTCAACTTAGTATTAGATAAATCATTACAAATTGATAATAATAGAAGACTAGCAATACATAGTTGGTTTAAAGAAAAAGGTTTCTTGAACATTTTTAGATTTTTTAAACTATATAAAAAGAAGTCTACTTGGAGCAATAGCTTAGTAGCAACAAGAATAGATCAAATTTGATCATCAAGTAATATGATAAATATATTACAAGAAGCAGAAATCTGTAATATGTCAACAGTAACAGGAAGCGATTATAATCTTGCATTTGTAAAATGTGAATGGAGCCCAAATGTCTCATCAAATAGTCAAACAAGAGAAGCAGTATCTAGTGCTAAACAAAAAGTTTAGAAACTTGAAAAGGCCACAAAAGAAAACTAGAACAATTACCATAAAGGTTTATGAAAAGGTTTGAACAATAGAGTGCTATCTGCACTAAAAAGAGACACACTAGTTACAGATCCAGAATCTCTAGACCAAATAGAGACAAACTTGAACCAAATGTGGTTTTTAATAGAAAAAGCAATTCTTAAAGCAAGTTAGAAAAATTTGCCAAACAAGGTGGTAGATTTTGAAAAAAGCCTAATCCCAAGAAAAGAAAAAACAAGTTCTTTAAAGCAGCTTTTATGTTAGACAAAATAGTTAGAGAAATGAGATCAACAAGTAAAAAAAAGCTTCATGAAAAGTTATAGCAATGGAATAAAAGAATTAAACAAGTTAATATATGAGCAGATAGTAGTGTTAAAGAAATTGAGATACAAAAGCTATCAGAATAGCAAGAAGATGCAATAATCTGATAAAAAGTAATTGAGAGTAAGCTAGTAGTAAATAGCAAAAAGATTAAAAAAAAAAAAATACAATAATATATTCAAAAAAGAGCTAAGCAAATTGTAAAGGAGCAAAAGAAAATGTTAGCTAGCTTGTTAGAGTGACTCTACTGTAAAGTAGTTTTAGATAGAGTACATACGCAAAACTAGGAGTTAACAAATCTTTTAACCAGCCCGGTAGAAGTCCTGGAAGAAGTTCAGTCGTATTTCCAAAACCAGTTTATAAATAGGAAAAATGACAGTGTGAAATAGAGAATTTATAGTCTAAAGAATACTAGCCAAAAGATTATATCCTAAAAGCCTAGTATAATCTAGTAATACAACCAATCACACTAGATGAGTGGTAGTTAATATTAAATAAGAGTAAGGTGAATTTAGCACCAGAAATATCAACAATCATATATGCACTTTTTAAGCAAGCAAATACAAAAACATAGCAAGTTTTTAAAAACTTTGTAGAAGTGTATTTATGAGTTAGTAATGTTTCAAGTAAATAAAAAAGTATTTAATTCCAAAGAGACAAAACTAGGAGTATAGTTTGGATAAAATTAGACCAATTGCTCTAGTAGAAGTTTTTAGAAAAGGTGTTACAAAAATTTTAACAAAGAGATTAAGCAAGATTATTAAAGAAAAGAAGATCCTCCAAGGCCCCAATTTTGCAGAGTTGCCAGGAAACTCTACAGAAGAGCCAGTACATATCCTTAAAGCCTTACTTGAGAAGACAAAAGAAAACTAGCAAGAATTGTGGATCCTGTTTCAGGATATGAAGAAGGTCTTTAACTCTGTAAATCTAATCATGTTGTAAAAAGTGCTAAAAAGAATCAAAATTCTAGACATATGCTGCAGACTAATTCATAACATAACCTATTTGAAAATAGAAGACTAAAAGTTATAATAGCATATAGTTTAACACAAGAAGTCAGAGCAAAAGGAGGTATTAATTAAGGCAAAGCTATTTTTTCTTTTTTTTGGAGAATCCTTTATGATTCTTTGTTAGATAAGATACAGAAAAATAAAAGTTTGAATTATAGAATAAAAGTATCAGTACAAATGGAAGATCTGTTAAAAATTGAAAAACTAAAAAGTATTAGACAAGCAGTTCTTGTATACACTAACAACACCATATAGATTGCAAGTTTGAAGGATTAGCTAGAGCAAACAATTCAAGTAGCAGATCAGTTTTTCTAGCTAAATAATATAGAAATTAATGGCAATAAATTAAAGTTAATAGTGTTAAACTCAAAGCTTCCAATAGTTGATAGACAAGTAAAATATAGGAATACACTAAGCAAAAAATCGCATGAACTACAGTTTCTTGGAACCTTTCTTTATACTAAGAAAGAGATAGCAGATATCAAAAAAAAAATAAACCAAATTGTAGATTTGTTTACTTGTAAATTAGAAAGAAAAAAATCCACAGTGAGCTAGTTAGTATATATAAACAACCAGATCCTAATTTCCAAGTTGGAGTATATTCTACAAACTGTAACATTAACAAAAAGTGAATTGAATACAATCCATCAACCTTTTCTACAGTTAATGAAGAAAAGCTAAAAATAGCACAAACAGTAACAAACAGTATTCTAGCATATAGAGGTATATTAGAAACCAAACTACTTGCAAGTGCAGTATTAGCAAAACAAACAACAGCTCTTTTTAAAAGACTAACTTTACAAAAACTCTGTATTTTTTTTCAAGGATTTTATAATGCATTAAAGTTGTAGATCTGATGATTTTAGATTGTTTTAAGCTCACTAAGATTATTGTAAAATATACAATAATAATACCATTATATTACAATAATAATATGTTTAAAGCTTATAATAATTATATAATAATTATAAAATACAAGTTTATAATTCTTATAGAAAATTACTAAATATACATGGGTGTTTGAAACACAGGTATAATTTATAATTAATTTTTATTAAAAATAGAAGTAAACATTAAATATTTTAATTAATATTAGTGTTAGAATTGGAGGTTATAGTTAGTAAAAAGCATAGTTTATAGTAAAATTTTACAAGGAATTTTTTTTTTTAGATCTCAAAAGATGGTTTTATAAGCTAAATTTTTAAATATTATTAATTTTTTATTTTTTTCTTTATTTTTGTTGTACAAAAAATGATCTACATACTGTATTTAATTTTATATTTTAATTGGCTTTTCTATTTAGTTTGTATAACTACGTGTTTAAACACCCCGTGTACAAATAGTAATTGTCATTCTTATATTATTATTATAAAAATTATTATAAAATTATTTTATAATTATAATACAATTAATTTACAATTATTAAACAATTAATTTATGATTATTATATAAAATTATTATAAAATTATTTTATAATTATAATACAATTAATTTACAATTATTATACAATTAATTTACAATTATTATATAATTACATTACTAAGACTATTATACAATCATTATTTAATTCTCATATAATTACTTATTTAATAAATTTAACAACAAATAAACCTAAATTTATAGTTATATTTATATATAATATAGAACGTCTATAGAATTACAAATTTATTATTATCAGTAATATAAATAAAACTTTGCTGCCTATATATTAGTTTTTAAATACATTCAAAGAATTTATCATTAATAATACTTCGCCAAGACTAATATTATATATAAAGCAACTTATATTTATTTCTAGCTAGTATAAAATTTAATATTAAAATACTCTTCAATTCTATTTCAATAATGATTTCTAATGTTAAGTATTCCACCAACATTTCCTATCACTACAGATTTTTTGTAATAAATAAACACATTATATTCAACACTAATTTCATTTTATAATAGCTACTAAGTGCGAGCATTACCTATATTTGATAATAAATGCTTATTTCTTTAATTACATTTTTAAAATGATTACTAAGGTAGGTGTTCTATTGGAATTACCCATCTCAGCAGATTTTTGATAATAAGTAAATGTTTTATGCTCATCTTTTTTAACTTCAATTTCATCAAAATATTCAACAAAGTATTTTCTAGCGATTCCTATCTTTGCAGATTTTTAATAAACTCAAATCTATAAATAACAATATTCAATATTATACGTATGTTCCTTCAATATTTACCTCTCTGCAAATTGTTGATAATATATAAATTTCTAGTTTATTCTTTTAACTCTAGTCTTTCTCAACTTTAATTTTATTTTCATAACAATATTTAATACTAAATATTCTATAGATGTCCCCATCGCAATAGATTTTTGATGATAAACTTTTCAAGTAGCTTCACTATCCAGTTTCAACTAATAATTAAATACTTATAGTTAAATATAATGTAATAATATACTATACTAATTATATATTGCTATATATATAATGTAATTTTCTATTTAATGAAAATAATAGTGTACAAAATCTAAAATTAGAATAGTAACCCTCATAAACTAGGTGGGTGAGGGTCATAGGCAGACTTTTGTATTATTGGCTATTTAAATCAATTTAATTTTACATTATTTATACAGTATATAGAAAGTTTTATTAAGGTTGTAGGACTCTACTATTAAAAATAATCCAAATCCCTTTTTGTTTTAGAGAAGTAAGCATAATAGTGACTTCTTAATAATAGATAGAATTAGATTATCACCATGTTAATTTTTTTAAAACAAAAAAGGATTTGAATTATTTTCAATAGCAAAGTCCTATAACCCTAATAAAACTTTTTATATACTTTTTTTTTTTTTTTTTGTTTATTCTTAAACTGTATAAATAATGTAAAATTAAATTGATCTAAATAGCTAATCATTCAAAAGTCTGCCTAATGTAACCTAAAAAATATAGGTTTTTATTAGTTTCTTTGCATTTCTCGAGCAAATCTAATGAAGGCAAATTTAAAAAATTTAGTTAAAATTATGGCCAAATATATATTAGAACAGGGTGGTGTTTTTAGAGACTTTAAGCATTGGGGAACTATGCCATTAGCTACCAGAACACGAAGGCATCAAGAATATCACACTGATGGACATTTTTAGTTAATACATTTTGATACTAACCTAGTGGTATTGGCTGAAATAAAGAAAAAATTAAATTCAGACCCTCGAGTGATTCGTTGCAATATTGTAAAATTTGGAAGATATTGTAACAAGACCGAATAAGACATAATAAGAATATAAGCATATTAAAAATTTTTACATGTTTAATTTTATATTTCTATTCTTGAAGTTTTTGTCTGCATGATTAAAGTGGCAATAAGCTGTTCTCATCTTGTATGTAAGAAATTGTAAGTTCTTCTCCTATAATATAAAGTAAATAATACAAGGATAATAGATTTAATTTCAAAAAAAAAAAAGTCTGCCTAAAGGCTGATTATATAAGAAGTATTAATGTGATTGGCTAATATGCATGATCATTGAACAATCAGAGTACTGTATATATAACTGTAAATATTTTTACATAGATCTACATATAATTTGCACTTTTTTTTTTAATTGAATTTTTTTTTCTAAACCATTTTTTAGCTTTTCGTTGCATGTTGATACTATCATTTTTTGGTGTCTTTCCTTATCAGTTCATTAGCTGGTACTACTTTTGTTAACTAGTGTTATTGTTTGTAATATATGTCGCATATCACTGTCTTATATTTATCAGCACTATCGCTTGTAGGTATAGACATTTTATTTCTTTTACACTTCTTTTGTCAAGGCTGTCATGTTATTATTGCCGGCATTGGTATTACTAATATTACATATTACCAATATTACATGCTAATATTTTTGTGCATCTTTCTTTGGCAATTATAAATATTTTCATAAATTCTAGAGTATCTAAAATTTGTTTGTTTCTCGAAACCTCTTAAATCTTATCAGAATTTTTAAAATTATGTTGCTTTCAAAGACAATAAAGTAGTTTCTAAAGTTGGATAATTCATAGAACAAGATTAAAAATGGTTTAAAAAATAAGTAATCGTAGATACCCCAGAATAGAGTTAATACCTGGATCTGATTCTAATCCCAAGATCCGGATCCTAATAATAAGATCTGAATCTAGTTATAAGATCTGAATCCTATAATAAGATCCAGATGCTAATAATAAGATCCAGATTTCAATAATTAGATATGAGTTTATAGCGATGTGGTTTTCAAATAATTGGTGATTTTTAGAATGAAGCCAAAAAGATTTAGAAACCGAGCAAAATTTTCAAGTGTTCCAGAATTATAGAAACTCGTATCTTATTATTATTAGGATCCGGATTTTATGATTAGATCCAGATTTTATTATTAGAATTCAGATCTTGTGATTAGATCTAGATCTTATTATTAGAATCTGGATCTTGTAATTAGGATCCAGATTCAGGTATTAACTCTACCCCCGAATTTATGAAACAGTTGTATTGCAATAATAGAAGTTATTAAACCTGGTATAAAATTTAGGCACAAGATCACCACATATAAGAACTTTACAATTATATACAAGAATTCAATATCTATACTATGAAAGCGTAATATCTAACATAAATTTTGTTGTTATCAAATCTAGCTTAGATAGTCTATTTTTAATAATTGGTAATTCTTACTGTTGGTTCATTTAGCAAATATCGTATTAAGTGAAATTTACTAACAAAAAATGCACAAATGCTAACTTAAACCTTATACGATACAGCACCAAATGGGAATTGTCTCCAAATATCTGCTATAATGCATAGAGTTAGGATAGAGTTAGAATAGATTAGGTTAAGATAGAGTCAGAATAAAATTCTAAAGAACAGATAGAATGTGATTAGAATATTAGAATAGAGTCAGAATTAGATTCAAAAAGATAGAGTTAGAATGGAATTTGCAAAGATAGGTTAGATTGGAATTCGAAAGAATAAAGTTAGTATAAGATTCAAAAGAACAAGGTTAGAATAAAATTCGAAAGAATAAAGTTAGAATAGAATTTAAATAAGTAGAATATTTATGGAATCAAAATTATTAAGATTATGTGTTTAATTTTTTATAAATTATTATTTTATTTAATTATTTTATAATTATTATTTAAAGAGGTGTGGCAACTTAGTGTAGTAGTCTAGTTATCACCCTCTCCAAGTAGCAGATCTAGAGTTCAAATCCCACTGGCGACGATATTTGAAAAATGGGCCTGTGTTCAGTTGACGGCTATGCTTATTGGTTGAATCTAATCTGTAACTTCAGTCACACCATCTAGTAATGGGAGCTTTGGTGCAATAAATCCGAGGAACTGGTATAACCGAAAACCTATTTGGCAAGTCCCGAATTTGGAGGTAGCAGTTAGTGTTGTAAGCCGCATGACTTTAGTTGGCTGGCTAAGCCAGCCGACTAAAACATCAGCTAAGTGGCTGGCTAACAGTATACTTTTTGGAATACTTCAGAAAATTTTCATATTTATTCTATGTTTATTTATTTTCCTTCTCGGAATTTATCGTAATCCTACTATTCATGAATCATGTGGCCTTTAGCCGCATTAGCCAGTCGACCATATTATTTTGGCTGGCTTAGTCGGCTAAGCCGGCTTAGCTGCGGCTGCCCTAGTCGGCTTACAACACTAGTAGCAGTAATCTTTGACGATACCACAGGAGGGCTAAATTCGAACCGGGGCCTGAGATTGGAGAACCGAGCGACCAGGTCCGCTAGCGGAGGACACATCAGCCGAACTGCCGGGTTGTCGCACCGGAGGAAAAGGATATATGCTCTGAAAGTATGAACCAAAGGGGGCGTCTTTCAGGCATCTAAAGCCTGGGCAGACTGACCCTTCCGGGTTGCCGGCTGGAAGTAAGGGAGGAACCAATAACAAATCCAGGTAAGAAGATGGTCCAAATGTGGGTATTGGGTTGTTGTAAACCGAATAAGGGCAAGGAGTATATAATGGACGCCTGATTAGAAAGATTGGTGCTTAAGAAATGTCTGTAGAATGGCAGCACTCCAAAAGGTGGTATGAGATACATATACGGAACGGCAGGTCAATATGTACTAATTAAAAAGAAGTTATAGAAACATGCAGGTGAATACATGTGTGGGACATGTACCGCTGTGTTAGGTTTACCTCAAAGATAGACTAGCTTAATGTTAGTAAGTCCTAAGGTAGGGTGCAAAATCCAATGCGGGTAGATGCAAAATTCACATATGAATAGTAAGTAATACCCACGAGTTAGAGAGCTAATGATAGTAGTTAGAACCAGATAGTTTAAATGAGTACCTCTGTAGTTGAGGTGCAGGTACGGCAGATAGTGTGGAACCCTTAGCATAGCACTAACGTTTCAGGCAGACCACTTAAATTAGGCACCAAAAGTGCACGTGTGGCTTGATGTATCATCATTGTAATTACACTATAAAACATCATCTATACTCTAATAAAAAGTCCTCAGGCCAATGAGGTCACCTTAATACCAAAAAAAAAATAATAATTTTAAAGTTAAATAACTTTTGATTTACTGATCCATTTTGAATGATTTAACTACCAAAATGTTCGTCTTAGTGATGTTTTGCTAGTATATATGTAATGACATTATTCATTTAATTTCATAGTATATTATATATTAATGATTATCAGTATATACATTAGCGAAATATATTAACGTAATCTTATATAAGTTATTACGCCTGAAATATTGCGCAATAATTACAGTCTGGATATAATATTGCGCAAAAAGTTGCGAAATATTGCACAATATAACGTAATATTACAAAATATATTACGCAAAATTATGAAACTTATAGTGCAATATTGCACTATAAATTGCGCAATATTTCGAATTAGTTTGAAACAATTCGAATAAACGTAAATGCATCAAAAAAGCAAATATTTATAAACTAAAAGATAGCTACCAATGAGAAAGAAATGATAATCAATTTGAATTTATCAGATACTATTTGAAATATATCAGGATATTTCGAATTAATTTGAAATAAATTAAATAAAATATAAATAATAGAAAATATATTAAAACGCAATAATTATACAATTTATTAAATATTTTCGAATTAATTCGAAAAAGCTAAACTTTATTTAAATAAACAAAATATAAAATTTATAACTTATCAAATAAAAAAAATCAGAACTCTTCTCAACGATCACCTGGACCAAAATTCTCTACTAAAGAAAAAACAGAACTACTTGTTGGAAAGTTGTGGCCTGAACAGTGGTTTGTCTAGAGGTCAACTACTACTCTTGAGAACTCTTCTAAAAGGATGTTTGGCATGCAAACCAGGAGTATTATTATACAAGATAACTGGCAGGCAGTGCTCTTGTATAAAAAATCTTGGTGGAGTATGGGTGGGGAGGCCCAACTCTGTCGACGAAGCTGTTAGGCCATTACTTTAATGAAGAACAAAGGGAAAACAACAAGAAACTCTGCTTTTTCAACACACTCATTTGAAAATTTTGAAAGTACTTGCAACTCTTTCTTCTCATTTCCGCTTTTCTTTGGTTTTCCAAAATTTTTTTTTCAAAAAGTGGGAATTTGGCTTACCCCCTCCAAAAGATCGATGGTGTTTACATTTCAAATCCAGATAGCCAAATAGATTACAACCATGTGTTTGATGGATATGGTACTACTAATTTGGACAGATCCCAAGTTCTAATGGCGGCAGTAGGTGGCTTGAGATACGGGTCTACAGATGGCGGCAACACCTGGCTCGAGATATGGATTAGGTCAGAACCAAATATTCCAGAGTCGGTCATACGGTCGAAAAGAAACTATAACGTTAAGGTGAAGCTTTATAGTAGAGATATACAAATGTTGTATTTGTTATATAATTTTTATACTTGCCTGGTATGGGTTATAATAGTGTACTTTTTTTTTTCTTTTTTTTGTTCATCTTTGTGCTATTTATTGATAGAAGTAGCTGCTATTTTTCACAGGAAATAGTTTTTTCTTGTTCAGCCTGTCAGGGCTTATCTCTTTATTTTTCTTTTTTTACATTTTCTGGTTCCCCTATTTTTATTCCTTATTATTTTTCTTTTCTTGTCTTGTTTCTTTTTGTATATAAACTCCTTTTCTTCTTGATGTACATTCTAGTATTGAGAATATGGAATATTATTTTTTTTTGCTCTTGGTGAAGAAAGTAAGGATGAAGGAATAAGCTCTTGGCGAGCTAACAAGGTCTTCCAACTTACATGTAGGTTGGTGCGACACATCGCTCTTGAGTACACTAGATGCAGCCAGGTGATGTTGGGCTTGCAATTTTCATACTGTCATTATTCATACCATCCAAGTTTGTTTAATAAAGTATTGTATTTGAGCTCCAGCAAGACTATCAAAGAGCTAAAAAAAAAAAAATTTATAACTTAAAATACATTTTATTAATAATTTTATCTTTTATTTTATTTAAAATTTTAAAAATTACATAAAAAAAAA
>CAJVPY010000109.1:0-35630 GCA_910591965.1 Dentiscutata erythropus | reverse complement strand
AAAATATATATGAAAATATAAGTTATAAATGTTCAATTTTTTGTAATTTTAGGGTGCAGATTGTATGAAAATCATGTGCAAAAATTTGGAATATTAGGTAATAAGGTTAGCTAAAAAAAAGAGTTATTATATAAATAATAAGCTTTTGTATAATAATTAACAATTTTGTGTAAAATTGATTGTTAGAATGAAAAATATAAAAGAAAAATTAATATTTCTATAATATAAAGTTAAATTGGATAAATTTGGAAGTGATTGGATATTACACAGAAATCGTGTATAGTGAAAGTACAAAAAAAAGACAAAGAAAGTTGTAAAAAGTGAGTAAAAGAGAGTTAAAATGGTTTAAAGAGTAACTTCATCAATTTTGATGCTACAGAGATAAAATATAGCTTGTTATGACTAGAAAAGTGTGTAGAACAACTTTTACTAAATGTATTGCATAGGTTTAGAATCAGGTTAAAGAGTAAATAGCAAAAGTTTGAATTTTTTATCTAAAAATATTTTAGGACTTTTCTTTACAGATATAAGAGCTAGAGACTTAAAATTTAAATATTATATGTATTTTGGTGAACCAGACAACTTTTGTTACTGTATATAATTAGGTTAGTATAGTAAAAGTTTGCATAAACAGACATTTTTTGTTGGATAAATTTAAGTAAATTTTGTGTTAGGGATTTGCAAGAAAAGTTCTGTTTACCATAGGTATAATATATAATTAACTAGATATAATATATATTAATATTATAAAAAACAAAAAATCTAATTTGCACTATATAGTAGTACTTCACAATCCAAGACAAACTTACTTATAGTATAGAAATAAAGATAAAGTAGAATTATTTTTATTTAGTATTATAAAATTGAGATTTACTATTTATTACTACTGGTGATTATCACCAGTATTGCTATATTTCAAAAATCTACTAAGTAAACATGATTAGATATTCTAAGCAAAAATATTTAGAACTCTTAAAAATTTTATAAAAACTAAAATTGAAACCTTATATCTAACCTATTTTATATTATATATAAAAAAAATAACTTTAAAATTATATTCTAACCTTAAAAACAATACTAGTAAAGTTCACTAGTTGTAATATGAAGTAATTTTCTATAAAATTTTTGAAACCTTTCTTAGTTAAAAATAACAGATCCAGGATATAAGTGAAATTTTTCAGATTATATAAAAATTCGGCCTCCAATCACTTTCTATTTAAAATCAGAACAAATTTTCTTTCTAGTTATACAGATTATACTCTTTTTTTTTGTTTATATTTTATAATTTTTTTTTGTGCCATCAAGCCTCTTTTTATCACTGGAGTTATTACTAGCATCATCATTATTTACTGGTGCCTCATTTCATTGCTAGTGTTGTTGTCATTTATTAGTACCTCTTTTTGTCGCTTGTACTAGTACTTCTTTTTATATACTTCTTTCGGTCTAGTATAAATTCGAAAGTCAAAACTTACAAAAAAAAAAAAAGGTAAGTTCAAATTAAAAAGATAGAATATAATATAGAAAAAAACTAGTCTTTTAAACTTAGCTTTCATTTTATGTTAATCTATATTTATTGTTGTACTAATTTATTTCTGTATTTGGGATCTTTGCTATTAAAATGACCTTTAAGGCTATGTTAATTTTGTTAATAAAAATTAAAATTGCTAGCTATCTAGTAATTCCAACTCAAATAAACTTTTTTTTATTTTGTAAATCTTAATAGAATCTACAAATTAAAAAAAATTTATTTAATTTGGATAACTAGAAAGCTAGAAGTTTTAATTTTTATTCACAAAATCAACATAGCCTTGGAGAATCATTTTGATAGCAAAGATCCTATTCATTATATACAAAATTAGTATAAGAGATGCTTGCACGGTTTAGAGTTAGAGTAAGAGTTGGACCAGGTAAAGGCTACCCAGATACCCATAGATATAACAGATATCTGATTAAGATATTTGTTACCATGATAAACTAGGACCATGAAATATACATAGATAGGTTAGGTTTTAGTTTGCTTATTTTTGATCCTTTTTGTGCAGATTATTTCTATTTATAGTAATTAGTTTGCTTATTTTTAACTTTTTTTTTGCAGATCTTTCTAAATTTAGTAATTTTTGTAAAACCTTACCCTCCATATATATTTTGGGGTCCTGGTAAACCTATCTGAGTAGGTAATTATTGAGCAACAATGCCTTTGAAAATAAAATTATAATTATATAAATTATTTTGGATGATTGATGTACTACCAATCTCAGAGGTTGTGGTATAAAAATTCAGAAGCACCTTTTGAAAAGCATATGCTATGATGCGAACCATTTGCTGATTCTAATAGTTTCTGGTCTAAATTAACTATAATGCAGGCCAAAAACTGTTAGGATCAACAAATAGTTTGCATCTCTACATAATAGTGATAACAGTGATTCATCTTATTTGTTTACGCAGGTAATCCAGATAACACAGATATATCTAGATAACCAAGAAGTCTAACTGATAGTTAACTAGATAAGGTTTTTTTGAATAGGTCCAACCCTTAAGTTAAAGTTAGAATTAAGATTGTGTAGTATTAGTATAGAAATAGTTTTATTAGTATAGAGACAGTTTATATAAAGAGTTATGTAAAATTAAAATAATTAAAATAAAATAAAATAATTTAAATAATTTAATCAGAATTAAAAGAAAAAAGAGAGATGTGGCAGCTTAGTAAAGTGGTCTAGTTGTCACCCTCTCCAAACAGTAATAGCTAGGTTCTATATTTGAATTCCAGAGACGACACTTTTGAGAGAAATGGAACATGTCAGATGACAATCTTCATTAAGATTAGCCTATGAGGATCTGGTGTTCTGGTGTCTGGTGGCATTGGTGAGATAATTTTGGGTGGCTGTAATCTGTACTACAAAACAGTGTTAGAAATCTGTTTTGAGATTTGTGTTCTCATGAAAACATATTTATTTGATTTAGTGTTCTCAAAATTTTTTTTATATTCTCAATATTTAATTACTAAAATTTATTAATATCTCAATTTTCGAAAAGTATTGAACATTTGTTCTAATTTTTATTCCAACCCTTCTCATATTTTATATTCATTTTTTTTTCTTTCAGATAAATTCAGAATTTCTATTCTATTTGGAATTTTGCTATTATACTTAAAGAACATGCTTTTTCAGCATAATATTCTCAGATTTTTTTTCATAGAGAACATATATAGAATATCAAATGTTTTCAAATTTAAAAGAATGTTCTTATAAGACATGAAAACATAAAATTTTCAACACTGCTACAGGACTGGTAATTGAAGCCTGTTTGGGAAGTCTCAAGTTTGGAGTTAGCAGTAATCTTTGACAGTACTACATGAAGGCTGAATTTGAACCGGTCCCAAAATTGGAGAACCAAGAGATCAGGTCCTTTAGTGGGGAGACACACTAGCCAAACTGCCAATTTAGATGCACTAGAGGAAAAGGCTATATACTCCAAAAGTATAGACCAAGGAGAGGGCGTCTTTTAAACACTTAAAGCCTGGACAGACCAACCCATTCGGGTTGCCGGCTAGAAGTAAGGGAGAGACCAATAGAGAATCTAGATAAAAAAATGGCTTTACCTAAAATTTGCTATATCTCAAAATTTTACTAGAGTAACTCCTATCATGTAACTAAGTAAAAATACTTCTCTTGCAATTTTACTTAAACCTAACTCTAATTCTAACCCTAACACTAACCTTAACACTAACCCTAATACTAACTTTAACACTAACCCTAATTTTTTTAGGGGGTGCAATGTATTGCACCTGCAAAAAATTAAAAAATTCATATATAAAATTTTTTAAAATATTTTAAATTTTGATAAAAATAGATCAGAATAATAATTTTGACATTTTAGTGGCCAAATATAACCACTAACTGCTGATGGTTTAAGGGATAGCAAATTGTATTTGGGCACTATCTAGATTGCCAAATAAGTCTTTATTTTGAGTAAGAGAATTAAAAATATTTAATTGTTTTAGGTTTTTTGTTTAGTAAAATTTGAGAATTTTTGTACAATATTATTAACTTTGTTTTTTTTATACTAATTAAAATAGATAAGGCATTCACTATTAAGATATAGTAGAAATAATGTATTTTTAAATTTATTTTTTTTTTAAATTTGTAAGTAAAAAAGGAATAAATTAGAAAAAAAATTTTATATTATTTATAAGTGAAAAAGTAATAAAGCAAATAAAAAGAAGGTTAGCATATTAAAAATGTGCACCAGGTTGGTGCACTACATGTATTACATGTGCCATAGCAGCAAAAATGTATACAATAATAATAATAATTAAGGTAAAAAAATAAAAAAAGTTCTAAATTTTTTTAGCATAATAAATATACAGTTATTCAAGTGAATTTTAAATTTATAATATCAAATTGCTAATATATATTATGAATAGCATAATCACTATAACTACATAAAACATTTAATTTAGTTAAATTACTGTAAATACAGTGTCTAAAAACAATTTTATTCTCTTTAGCTAGTAGAGTATTAGTTATATTGTTGTCTTGAAATTCATTAAAGTGCTTTCTTTGTTATTAATATTTATAAATAGATCAATTGTAAGATATCCAATTATTACATTTTTCACAGTAATAATAGATTGAAGTCATAAGAATGTTTTTATTTATTGTTGAGTGTAGCCAACTAAAGTAAAATTTTGAACTTTATATGATTATGCTGTAATGAATTTTGAGAATTAGGTATGTTGAATAATTTTGAGTTCTAAATTTTATATTTATTATATAAATATTAAATTTTTTTTATTTATAACCATTTATTTAATAGAAACTTAAAAAATTTTTTCTATATTTGAGGATTATCAATTGGATGATTCTAGAATTACATATTAATTAGCAAATCAAATCAACACTAATAATATAATACAACAATATTTTTATATATCAAATATTTACTCATTTAAAAACACAATACATATACTATATAATATGAAATTGACATATCAACTAATTTTATTAATCAAAAATTAGCAGGTATATATATAGAATATACAGGCTTGGCTATATAGTTATAAATATGGAATTAGTATTAAAAGAATAAAAAGAAGGTATTTATTTGTTATTAAAGATCAACAAACATAAATAATTCTAATGAAGTAAGTAATATATATTCTTAATTAATAACCTAAATTGATTATATCAATTAATAATCTTTATATGCACAAACTGAGAAAATAATTAATATATATGAAAAGAGTTAAGGAAATCAGATAAAGAGAATTATGCAATAATAAATAATTATTTGTCTTCTTGGTTTGTGAACTCATTTGTGAATTTAAGTTTACTAAATATTTATACTTACAGGTGGAATAGTAATATGTATTGCAACAAAAGAAGATTGGAAACAGTACCAAGAAGATCTCATAAAGCTAACTGTAGATAATCAAGCACTTACAAGGTGTTGGGCTTTAACTACACCCAACAAACTCAATTTAATTTGGGACATTATAGCAGGTACAATTTGAAGGATAGCAGATAAAAATATTCTGAAAAAGAAAGTACCTAGTAGTTAGAACAATAGAACAAGAAAGTGCAAGCCAACTAAGTTGTACAAGAGCAGAGCATAGTCAAACTAGATAAAATAATCTAGATAGTTAAAAAGACTGCAATTCATAGGGATCAGTCAATTGATATTGAGATGCTCAGTAGAAAAATCAAGCAAATTAATATTATGCACCAAGCAGATATACCTTTGCTAAGTTGTAGTATATATAAAAAAGAAGCACTGCATGAGTGGGCATGTTGTACAAAAATGTGTTAGAAAGCAATACAGGTGCAAGAAAAAGTTGAAATAGATAAAGCTATGCATAAGAAAAAAGAAGCAGTGATAACTCAGAGATATAAAAGAATTGATGGTGAAGTTGGTTTAATGTTAGCAAGTATTTTAGACAAGCCATTTAGAAAGATTAGAATAGATCAAGTTTTAGAAAAAGAAAATAAAAAGTGAATGATGTATAATGAAACAAATGAAGTACTTTTGAAGATATTAGCACATTTTCAGAGGTAGTTCAAAGAGAGAAAAGTATATAAAGACAGAAGAGTGCTCGAAAAATTCTATATACCACTTGAAAATATAAAAAAAAAGTAGTATACCGAGCTTAAAAATGAAATCATACTTGAAGAATAGTTAGTGGCAATAGAAAAAACTAAGAATAAAACTGCACCTAGAGTTACTGGGATTGGGTACACTTTGATCAAGAATGCTAGTATTGAAGTTCACAAAATATTTAGAAGATTCGCAAGTTTGTACTTAGCTAAAAGTAGAATTTCAGATAAATAGAAGCTAGTACAAGTATACCCAATTCCAAAAGATGAAAACTGAGGTTTTCAACTGCACAATATTAGGCCAATTGTCTCATTAGAGACATTTAGAAAGTACACCACCTGCTTATTAATGAAGATAGTGTTCCTATAAACCTGTTCATGAACATGTTCAAAGATTAAAATAAAGAAAAAAAATAAATAATTGCAAAGATAAAAATACTTATATCTCATGATCTACTGGGCCAATTTTAATGTTTTAATCACCATTCTGTTCCCAAGACACTTATTTACAACTTTACTTAGGTGTTGAAAAGAGGTTTACTTAGTAAAGAAAAAAATTTTTTCTTTGAGAAACTCCAAAGTTGAAAAGTTTTTATCTTAATAAAAGAGTTGAATTTTAACTAAAACATTTTTCTTTACTAAGTAAACCTCTTTTCAACTTCTAACAAAAGTTGTAGAGGAGTATCTTGCGATCAAAATGGTGATTAAAGCATTAAAATTAGCCTAGTAGATCGCAAGATATAAGTATTTTTATCTTTGCTTTCTTCTTTATTTATATAAAAAAAATTTTTCTTTAAAAATAAAGAAGAAAGTATATAATTGCAAAGATAAAAATACTTATATCTTGTGATCTACTGGGTCGGGTTTGACTTTTTAACCACTATTTTGATCGCATGATACTTCTTTACAACTTTTGTTAGAAGTTGAAAAAAGGTTTACTTAGTAAAGAAAAATGTTTTAGTTAAAATTCAACCCTTTTATTAGGATAGAAGCTTTTTAACTTTGAAGTTTCTCAAAGAAAAAATTTTTTCTTTACTAAGTAAACCTCTTTTCAACGCCTAAATAAAGTTGTAAATAAGTGTCTTGGAAACAGAATGGTGATTAAAAAATTAAAATTGGCCCAGTAGATCATGAGATATAAGTATTTTTATCTTTGCAATTATTTATTTTTTTCTTTATTTCAACCTTTAAACATGTTCATAAACAGGTTCATAGGAACACTAAATGAAGAGAATGGCTAAAAGTTTTTGTTAAAAATAAAGTATTGCGTGGCCCAAATTATACAGAACTACCAGGTTATTCAACAGAGGAGGCAATTAACTTGGTTGAAATGGTAGTTGAAGATGCTTATGAGAGTAAAAAGAAGTTGTAGTTGATGCTCCAAGATATAAAGAAGGTATATGACTCAGTATTATTAAAAACACTTCATGCTGCATTATACAAAGTCAAGTTGAACCAAAAGTTGTACGTGTAACTAGTTGTACTCTTGTTATACTGATGTAATATGTAAGCCAGTCTTCGGACAGCTCACCCGTTTGAACTAATAAAGTGCCAGGGGCCTAAGTGGTCACCTCAATATTAAAAAAAAAAAAAAAAAACAAAGTCAAGTTGCTATCAAAAATAATTAGTTTTATTATCAAGCTATTTAATGGAAGAAGAGTTAAGATAATTACTAAGTTTAATCTTACAGAAGAGTTCAAGGCAGGTAATAGTATTAAACAAGGGAAGACGATGAGATGATTTCACTGTTGGTGTGATGGATATTTTATGATCCATTGTTAAGAAAAGTTATATAGTAGATTTGCAGATGAACAGTGCAAATATCAAAGCAATAAAACAAGCAGCAGTAGCGTTCACTGATGATATGACTTAGATTGCAGAGAGTAAAGCCCAAGTTGTGTAAATAATAGAAATAGCACAGAAGTTCTTTAAGTTCAACAATATACAAATAAACAGTGCAAAGTCCAAACTCATAGTAATAAATACGAATATAGAAAAGAGTAAAAAGTGGATCAAGGTTGATGGGTACAAGTCAGGATGAAAAATGCAATGTGCACATGAAATTTTCTTATTTTAATATAAAGAAAGCATGTGATCATATAAGTATATACATGCTTTTCAAGCTAAATTTTTTACTTTGGCACAAGTTATAGGCTGAAGAGAAGAAGATGTTAACACAGCTTTTGGGGTTTGGATAAGTGCAGATCTGCGTAAAACCTTAGTAGTTAAAAAGGCAAAGAGTATTGTAGATCATTTTGTAAAAACATTAATGTGTAAGAGCCTGTCTATTAGCTAACTAATTTATGTAAATAATATGTATATTGTGCCAAAATATTACAGGCAATAAAAATAACTAAAGCAAGTATAGATAGAATATACTAGCCAGTAGTAATATTAATTAAGAACAAGATAGAATTGCTAGTAACAGACAATTACATAGTGATATATCAAGAGTTAGGTTATTGTAGATCCTTAGGTTAGGAGTTATTTAGCAAACAATTAGTATACTTGCAAAATAGGCTTAATAGATTAGATCAAGTAGGAAAGATAATACAAATAAGACTAAATGAGAGTTACATATTGGCTGGATTAGTTAAAGAAAGTTAGTCAAAATCACAAAATCAGTATCTCAAAAAGGTCTGGAAGAACAATCTGGCAAGGTCAATTTTAGTTAAAGCAAATAAGTTAGGAGTGTCGATTCATGCTAATACTGAAAAGTAGAAGTTTGTAGTACAGGTCTAACATTAGTTAAAGTAATAGGCGAGAAAATTTATAGCACCTACTGTAGCAGTATTAGAAGCTTTAACTTATTCTATATAAACCAATTGATTGATATAACAGGTATGAGAATGATAATATAGAATAAGCTTCATGCATTAAGAACAAAGTTATTGAAAGGCTATAAAGTGAAATGGTTTAATATAATAGAGAAGAAGGTTATTGGGTGTATAAAAAGTAAAGAGATAATTGACCGTTTTAAGTTGCCAAAAAAGAATTTGATGTGTATACAAACCAAGGCAGAGAAGTTGTCTGATAATCAAAGATGTCATGAGTGGGTAATCATCAACAAAGAGAATTCAGAGTTAATAGTTGGTAGAATAAGGAAGAAAAGAAAGTTATAGGTTTTAATCAATTACTAGATACCCGAGTCCTCGACCAATAGTAAAAATATGCTAAGAGAGTACAAAAGTTGTAATTTGAGTCAGGCAGCTGAGATCAATATTTGTCAATAGTGGGTGAAGAAGAAGGTTTTAGAGGCAATTTCCAAGATAAGTACAGATAATAAAGAGAAGGTGCCATTGCTGCTAAAAGAGATTAAAGGTTTCAAGTCAGAGAGTAGTGGTTTAACTAAAAGCAAAAGCAAAAGAGAAATATGTAGTGTAATAGTAATAGACTCTTATGAAAAAAGTTTGATTATTGAGCAGAGTTTTGATCAAGAGCTTGAGGCACTGTTAATATAGCAAGTGAAGAGAAATTGTAGTATATATATAGATAGTAGTATATATTATACAGATGGGTCCTTGATTAAGAGTAGTGTAAATTGTAGAATAGGTTCAGGATGGATACAGATGAACAATTTGGAGAAAACAATACTTGCAGAGGGAAAATTAGATTTGGTAAAAGGTTATTGTCAACAAAAGCTGAGTTAGTGGCTATGCTAATGGTAGTGCTAACAGCCAGATGCAGAAGTAAGGTTGTAGTCAAATTAGATAGTGCTGCAGCAATTGCAAATCTAGAAAACACATTGATGCTTACAGATATGAGGGTGTGGAGTAAGAAGCAGAATGCTAGTTTAGTAGTGAAGATTAAAGATATATGTAGATCAAAGGGTTTAGTTCTTCAGTTGGTCAAGGTAAAAGTACACAGTAAGGTAGAATAGAATAAGAAAGCTGACCAATTGGCAAAAGAAGGCACTCGCTTAACCTAGTGCTCGATATTACCTTTAGAGAAAAATCATCACAAAAGATTTACAGTTCATCTTAATAAAACACTAGTGGAGGTTATACAAGAAAACTAGTCAAGATGTTGATGAGTTTAAAACTGATGCAGAGTGGGATAACTCGAATGCTATCAGATCATATGAAAATAAGATAGACTTAAATTATAGCTGGAAGATCTTGTGGCACCATAACAAGAAGGCAACTAGAATTAGGTGCAAGTCATGTGTAGCTAGCAAAAATATAGCCTTCTGAATTAAATATATTAATAACAGCTTACCAGTTCTGACTGTGTTGAAGAGAAGAAAACCTAAAATATATTTAGATGATACGTGCATAAGTTGTAGGTGTGCAAAAAAATATTCCAACCATCTGGTAGAGTGCATAGGGTATATTAATTACTGGGTATTGTTGAGAAAGTTGCATGTTTATTTGCATAGAAGAAGTTGGATCATGCACATAAACGAACAATATCTGCTAAGAGGTTTGGTTTGGTGATTGGTGGTAATACAACTGAAAAGAAGTACAAGTGGAAAAGAGACTATATTAGAGGACTCATACCTGACAATGTGGTAGCAAAGTTGTTAGACTTGGAGCTACCTAAGAAAATTGTAAACCTGGTACTTGGTAGCTATACAGCAATTGTAGAAAGTAGCTTTCTCGATGAAATTTGGTGAATTAGATGTAATACAGTTGCTGAGTGGGAAAAGGAGATTGGTATAGATATAGCAATGAAAAAAAATTAATCAGAAAAGTCCTGTCATCAAAAGTACCATTACTATTAAGTGTTCAATTTCAAGAGTAGGAGAAAACAAGTGTAAGGGTAAGACGAGTAGTGCAGTTAAGTTAATAAGTAATGAAAAAGAGACAGAAGTTATGAGATTATTTGAGATAGGTGTTGTTGAATGAGTTGAAAATGGATCAACCCTATTTTGGTTTAGTTCTTGATAAAGCTGACAAGATCTTCCAACCCATATGTGGTTTGGTACAACAAGTTGCATCTGGGCATACATGATGTAGCCAGGTAATGCTGGGCTTGCAATTTTTAATTAGATATTATTGGAATTTTTAAACTTTGTTTTTAGTCTAATAGTAATATAATTTGTATTTGAGTACCCACAAGACTGTCAAAAAATTAAAAAAAAAAATAATAATAATAATATATACTTATTTTCATCATACTTCCAAGCTAAATAAACATTATATAATTAGGGTAAAATAAAGCCAGAATATATATATTAGAATAAACTTAGATAAGAGTTAAAATAGAAATGTATATTAGAGTAAGGGTTAGAATGAAAATATATATTAGAGTAAGATTTAAGACAGAAATGTATGTTTGGATAAAAGTCAGAATAAAAATATATATTGTTAAAGAATTAAGGTGGAAATGTGTATTAGGGTAAGAGTTAAAATGAAAATGTATATTAGAATATGTATTAATGTAAAATTATATATTAGAGTAAGGCATTGAAATGTTCGTTAGAGTAAAGGTTAGTTATTAGTTGTATATAATTACCTAATGTAAATTTTAATAATAAATATATAATATTAAAAATCTAATATAGTATACTAGTGTGACAGGTGGTGTATTCGCACCACTTATTGTTAAAAGTTCTATTACAGAACTTTTCATCTATTGCTATACATATACATATATGTGTCCAATAAAATATGCTATATTGAAATTATCGTGATTTTTATCATGACTAACTGTCGTATAGTCTATGTAGAGCCGTTATACTTAGTAAAAGGTATGCAAGTTGATAACAACTTGTATAACAAATTGAGAAATAGAAAGTGCAATGAAAATTGAATAGAACAACTCTTGTAATAATGCAATCGATTGGGTAGTAGGGAAATTAAAGTATGGGCAGTGTTACAATTGTAGGGAAAGTTTATAGGTTCTTAAATTAATTTATCTTCAATTGTGAACAAATATGATTAATGTTAAATGGTTCAAATAAATAAACTAACACCCATAATTACAGGTTATAGAGTTTTTCTTTATTAGTATAAATTATTATATCAGATTATACAATAATACTAAATACTAACAACAATTATTTAATGGAATATTATTTTCTTCGCAAACTGAAACTACATCTTTACATATTCATAAATTTAGCCTGGAGCTTTTACTCCCTATGGGTGCTTCTAACTCACTTTGGGAGTTATATATTCAAATAAGAATAAAAGAAAAAAGTTCTAAACATAACAGCAGTATAAGAAAAATCAGGTAGAATGTATGACGAAAATTAGGGGTAATTAAAGAGTTTATTAAATTAATTATGAAGTTAAAGTGTAGTATAATACAAAATATGTAATTATTAAAATCGAATAAATAAAAAATTCAAATAAAGAGAATTAATTAGTTTTTTGACTAATAACATAGTTAACAACTTAATTAAAGTGAAACTTACATGAATAAATAGTGCATTTGAAAGTAAAAATGTGTGTGTGTTGAGCCAAGCAAGACCCATACCATTTGCTTCAGTGACTACTTAACTCTTTGATATTAATCATAAGATATTTAGTTCTTGAAATAATCATAATTTTTATTATAGTGCATAACTACTGAATTATTAAACTTTCTACTATAAATTATTATAAAAATTTTGCTACAGCTATTATATTGTATATGATTAAAGCTAAGTTTGGTTGCATTAGAATTATTATGATTTTATCATGAATAATTTGTAACAGAATTTACCGCTAATGCAATATATACAGTAGTTGAGTTAGTATTAGAATTATTATTATTTTTATATAAAAAATTCTGGTACAAAACTTACTCACTATTTTAGTAATTACAATATGTGGGTTGAGTTGAGTTAGTTGTGTTAGAATTAGCAATTTCTACTATAATTTACTGTAAAAATTTAGTTTTAGAACTTACTACTAATGTGGTATATGTACATAGTAATATTAGAATTGTAGTGATTTCTATTATAGAAAATTCAGTTATACCTTGTTGTTCCGTTATTGCAGAATGCGGTTTATATATGTAGCTAAAATGTTTTAGCTATTTTGTCCACTTGGTCAATAATTTGTGAATATGATAGAAATTAGGCTTCATATATGTTAATTCAGATCTGCAGAACCTTATGCAAGCTCCCTTTGATACTTCAGCAAGACCTTTTGATATATCAGCAAACTCTGGAAGTTTCAGCTGTATATTAAGTATAGATTTCTGAAAATTCTAGAGTCTGCTGATATTCCAAAAGGCTTGCAAAATACTAAAAAGGCTTGCATAAGGTCTTGTGGATCCGGCTTAACATATATGAAGTCTAATAATTTCTATCAAACTTACAAATTATTGGCAACTTTGCTTTGAAGTAACCAAATGGCCAAAACATTTTGGCCACAGGTATAATGTGGTTAAGATCATTTTGTTTAAGCTTACTTGCTAATGTAATATGCATAGATGAGTTAGTATTGAAATTATTATTATATATACTCAAAATTACTGTAAAAAATTGTTACAAAATTTACCTGCTATTCTGGTAACCATGGTATGTAAATAAGGTTCAATTTAGTTTGCATCAGAATTATTATAGCTTCTACCAAGTTACTGAAAAAAAAGCCTGTTACAGAATTTACTTACCAATAAAGAACACACAATACTTAATGTTGCTTGTATTAAAATTATCATAATTTTATCCTGAGTTACTCTGTTGTGAACTTTGTTATCTAATAACCACAATTATATGGTTGAGTTTGTTTGCATTGAAATTATCATGAACTACTGTAAAAAATTCTGTTACAAAACTTACTCGCTATTCCAGAGTTAGTTTATACTGGCATGAACATTAATCTTAAAATTTAGTGTCGTAAAGTGAAAGTTTGTAATCAAAAATTTTACTAATGAAGTAAAATTTTAGAAATCAACAATTCTAAGCTTTTTTTTGTGTTACTAAATCATGAACAGGCATTTCTATATCTTTTAATATCGATTTTCACATATTTTTTATAAATATATGGCAATTAATTAATAATATAAACAGAAATGCCACAATTGACAATTACGCAATAATTATGAAAATGTTTTAAATTAAAAATCATGTGTTGACTATATACCATCTGGCTTTATATAATTCCAAATTTGACAATTATGCGGATGATCAAGAGTGTTGCAATAGTATATTTGTCATTAATAAATTCATCCAGAATAATATTACGTATTTATTATGTAGAGATGAATGCCATACCAGAAATACAAATTTTTTAATAATTTTAAAACCAACCAATCAAAATTGTTAAAATGTACAAACTGTGAATTAGGTTGCAATAGTTACAAATTTAACGACATCATAGATAATCGCAATCTATACAGCATGCAAAAATATCACAATTGTTAATCATCATAGATATCATAATGCCATGCAGTTTACAAGAATATCGCAATTGTTACTAATTCGATGACTATCATACGTAGGATCATATTAATAATTAATTTTAAATATCAAGAATGTCGTACTGAAAATGCAACTTTATATTTATACATATCTAATAGTTACAAAAAATGTTGTAAGGTAATCTATTACAAATAATTTATATCATCACCTCACAGATAGCCCATCAAAAATGTTTAAACGAACAAACTCTGAATTAAATAGTTTAGATAGTTTATGTATTTATTTATATTCTTGTAAATAATATTAAAATTTAAGATCTCAAAAGAATTCATAATTTTTATAACGATACTTATTTTAAAATTTGTTAGCATAGATCTTGTTTTGAGTATATTATATAAGCATTATTTATACAGTTTGTTTATTAATTGATTTTTAATCATTGATATTTATTAACTAAATTTCTAACTATTAATATTTATACAATTCTGTTGTTCTTTTATATTAGAATTTATTTGAACTTGTGCATTGCTTGACTAATTCAATATAACATTTAGTTTTAGAATTAAATTTAGGCTATATTTATTACATAAATAATATTAACTTCATCAAATAGTATACTATTCAAATAATCTTATCCCAATAGATCTAACTGAAACAAAACTATAAGCTTTAACTTGACAAAACCTCCAGAGCAAGCCATTCTAATGTTTTACTATCTCAGAATACCCTAATGAGTTTGAAAATAAAACTTATAAAAAAAAAGGTATATTAAGTTTCTAAAATTCATGCTTTTTTTATGCAAGTAAAGATAAGTTAAACCTTGGTACATTGGTTATTTGTCTAATGTATGTATATACAATCACGTAAATGAAATAAGATGGGTTGTTACATGTTACAGATTAAAATGAAATTAGATTAAAATGAAATAAGAGACCTCTCTCGCTTCTCTTTAAAGCTTATAAAACCCACTTATACTTTATTTTTTAATAAACCTAGTATAGCAGATAGTGTAGAACCCTAGTATAGCACTAACACTTTGGGTAGACTATTTAAATTAGGTACCAAAACTGCATATGTGGCTTGATATGCTCTAATTGTAACTAAAATAATACTTCTAATTAAAAGATATAGTCAAAAAGATTACTTTAATACTGAAAAAATATATTGGCTAATTTTTTGTTAAAAATTGTTCTAACATTTTAAAAATTAAAGAATTTTTACTTTTTTTTATTAAAAACTTATACATACTCTTTGTCTAATTAAAATCCCAGTTATAATAAGAAGTATGCCAATTATTATATGAAATTTTTTACTTAGTAGCTATCTCTATTAATATATAGTATAATTACTTTATCTAATTTTGATTAGTTAATATTATTGGCTAGAGCATAGTGACAGACACTCAATTTTTATATATTAAGTAATACAAAAATTATGTTTTTGATGCATTTCACCCCAAAAAGTTGCTATTTTGATGCATTTGCATAAGCATTATGAAGATCATATTAGAAACATAATTTGTAAATTTTTCGTCTGTCTGCACGCATGTTCAAATTTGTTAAATTAGTGTAACAAAATATGCATATTCATGCATTTGTGTAATGAGATGATCATCATATAATATGCTTCGGATTTAACAATGCTACACATTTTTCTAGTATATAGATATAATTACAATCTCTAATCATGTATCCATAATAAAAATCACATGATAAATAGCATGCACCTATCTCCAATACTATAAATATCTAATACTTGAATATACAGTTAACTCTCAGATGCTATGTAGTAAAATATTACAAATTTTTTCTCTTTTACTTTTCTAGCAGTCCAAAATTAATAATATATATATTGCTAAAAACTTCTTGTAAAATATTTTTACTGTGTAAATTTCTGTAAACAAATTCTCACAAAAAAATTAATTTATAATTCAAAGCTATACAATATAATAATTTAATTATCTTCTAATTGTAATGCTTATACAGGTTTTGTTATGATTTATCTTTTATTACAATAATATAATCACTATAATTATTTTTTGATATTTTAAAAAAAGACTCTCATACCCAATTCCTAGTTAAATACTTGTATACAGTAAAACCTCCCTAAGTGCACCTTCTCTAAATACACACCCTCTTTAAGTGCACACTATAGCCTAGTTCCAAGCTTGGGACTTAATGCTAAGTACACCCCAACCTCTACACGTGCATAAGTTTTTACAGCCTGGACCTATACATGCACCCTCTATAAATGCATGCACGTGATTAATATAAATGTTCTACTAATTGGAATGGTAGTTTTGTCAGATATTCTCAGAGAGGTAGATAATAAATAAACATAAAAGACGAGCATAGTTATTGGAAAAACTCAGAATACTGTTAATTGTTGTAGTAGAGTAAGAAAAAATACTAATTCTATAAATGCACACCCTCTCTAAGTGCACACTATAGCCTGGTCCCAAGGGCATGCACTTAGAGAGGTTTTACTGTATTTTGTTTAAATTATGAATTGTTTTAAGTATATTATTTTATTAATTATTTTTTTTTACTTTTAGCAATTCTGCCTTTATTATTTGAAAAATATTTTATACAATTATATAGGGGAGAGTTAATAGAATCCAGACAAATTGTTTTTAGTAAGTTTTTTTAAAACTTTAAATTAAAATATCTTAACAACTAAACTAAACATGATAAAAATTTTTTTGTTTTAATTTTATAACTAATAGAATTAAAATAAAAAAATTTTTATCAAGTTTGGTTTAATAGTTATTGAGATATTTTAATTTAAAGTTTAAAAAAAGTTTACTTAGAAACAATTTGTCTGGATTCTATTGACTCCCCCATATATTTGTAGATTGTTACTATTTTTAACTACTACTACCACCTTTATATAACAAAAACTTAGTTGCTACAGGTAAATGAATACTAAATGAAATTTATCTCAGTATTATAGAGTTAAACAATCAGTAAAATGACTACTATCTGACTTAGATAGTTTTTATATATTATTTATAGTCTTTGAATTTATAAAAAAAGCATATTTTTAAAACTTTAAAGCTAAATAATTTTTAATCTCCTGGTTCATTTTAAATGATTTTACTACCAAAATGTTTGTCTCTTTGAGACAATTCAAACGAGCCCAAAATCATAAAAAACCAATCACAGGGTCATAAGAAAATGTGCTATCAAATAGGTAATACACATGAAATTGGTTTGATATATATCAAACCAATTTCAAGTGCATCACCTATTTGAAGGCACATTTTCTTATAACTTTGTGATTGGATTTTTATGATTTTGGGCTCATTGAAATTGTCTCAAAGAGACGAACATTTTGGTACTAAAATCATTTAAAATGTACTAGTAGATTAAAAATTATTTAGCTTTAAAGTTTTAAAAAAATATGCTTTTTTTATAAATTCCAAAAATCAGAGTATATAGTTATTAATTAATTAGACTTTTCATTGTTCTCTAACTAATCTATCATATTTATGCACTTGACAATCTGGGTATTTATCATACCGATCTTAATTAATCTCCAATATTTCAGTTATCTGCATAACCCTAATCGATTACCTAATCACGTGAATTGATCATCTTATATTCTTTTATATCTCTTACATTCTTTAACTTACTAAATAATTCATTGTCTATTTGTATACCTTTTACAAGGTATAGAGGCTGTTTATAAACTACGCAACACTCAGTAACAACTTAATAGAACTTGTTTATAAAAGCACTAATAGCCTGTTGCTAACTTGTTAAAATTGTCTTTTTTCTCTTTTAATTTTTACTTCTTCAAAGAGATAGAAGAAAAAGAGAAAGTATATGGGGTAAGTCAATAAAAAAGAAACAAATTTTTTCTAAGTAAAAGTTTTCTTGACTTTAGGCTTAAATATCTGTCAATTATTTTATCAAATTTAATAATTTTTTTTTATTTTAATTCGATATAATTTCAAGATTAAAATAAAAAAATTTTTAATAAATTTGATTAATTAGTTGTTGAGATATTTTAATTTAAAAATTAAAAAAATTTCACTAAAAATAATTTGTTCCTTTTCTATTGACTTCCTCCATATAAAAAAAATCAAATAAACAAATAAAAAACAAAGATAAAAACATAAAAAACAAAAACAAAAAACAAAACACAATCTCTACAACACTAAATTAGCCTGTACAAAACCTAAAAATTATATATTACTCTTAAATATATTTCTACTCTAAACTTCATACATAGTATATATGAAGTTAATGCAAAAAAAAGTAGAATCTTTGGCAAAATTTTTCAAGCTTGTAATTAGCTGATCAATATTTGTTTTCTGCTTACATATAGTTTTATATATAAGCAACATATAACTGTTTTGTAATTATTCTTGCTTAGATTTCATATTAAACACTTTATTAAATATTATGAAATATATATAGAAGTAGTGCTCCACTTCATTACTTTCTCTTCTGCTATTGCATATTGTACTCATAACACTCTATGTACTCATGAATATACTTATATAATGAAGCATAATTGAGGATTGCTAATGCTATAGTGTAGCATATTCAACTTAGTACTCATAACAACATCAACTTTTATAAATGTTTTAGTGAGTTCGAGCCATGCTATAGTGCAGCATATTTAACTCAGTACTCATGACAACATCAACTTTTATAAATATAGCAAGTTTGATCTCATACTATAGTGTAGCACATTCAACTCAGTACACATAACAACATCAACTTTTATAAATATAGTGAGTTTGAGCCCATGCTATAGTGTGGCATATTCAACTCAGTATACATGACAACATCCAACTTTTATAAATATAGTGAGTTTGAGTTCATGCTATAGTGTGGCGTATTTAACTTATTATACATGACAATATCAACTTTTATAATTGTAGTAATTTCAAGCCCACGCTATAGTGTGGCATATTAAACTCAATATACATAATATTAATATAAAGTAATGCTCAACTAATTATACATAACAATGAACAGAGTGCTAGGTGCAATGAATAAGAGAAATAGGAGCCAGATTATAATTAAACATCAAAGAGAACAAGTAACAAGACAAGCAAAATAAGAAAGCACTAAGGTTCACTATTTACTCTCACATGTATCTTTATAATCTCTATTGTATACACCATGTATATCTATAATCTCTATCACATATATATCTATAATCTCTATTGCATATAAACATAACTTATATAAGCCTCAATTTTATATAAGCCACAAGTCAGGTTATCCTTGTGATAATAACCCTAATATGACTATTGTCAATACATAGGACTACTTTTATTTCTAATATAGTAGTGGTATACAATATAAATCTTTTGGGGAGGGTATACCAGATTTTTTACTTTTTGGTAAAAAGTCTTTAAAAAATTCTAAACATAATAGAGTAATATAAAGAGAAGTTTCAGTTATCCACATTTAATAAAATTTTCAAAGTATGTAAAAAAACTCATTTGTTGTTTTTTATATAAGCCAGGTATAAGCAAATTTGTTAGCAAAAGTGAAAGACCTCTTCTATCAAAAAATTTTTGTACAAGAGCATATTCTTCTGCCAGTTATCTTGCACAGAAACACTTTTGATTTGCATGCTAAATATATAAGAAAGTTCCCAAGTGAGAAGTGCAAAGAACAACTTGGTTAACCTTCATAAAACTATTATTATATATTTGCTTTTGCTACTAATTCTAACAAAATTTTTATTTTTTCTTTAGCAAAAAGTTTGGTGCAAGTGATCTTTGGAAAGAGGTGAATGAAAGATTTTGTATACTATTAATTTTATAGTCTCAACTTGGCTAATATTCAATTGTAAATCCTTCTTTTTTCTATTTGTTGTTTTATTTAGAAAACCTCTATGAATTGAGTAGTATTGTTAGTTATTTAATTTTTTTTAGCTATTTTTCAAATATATTATTATAATATTTTGTGCAAGAAAAGAGTGTTGAAATAGAGGTTATACACAATTAGACTATAAATATAAAAAAGTTAGAAATTTAAGCATACAAGCCAAGAATATAAATGCTTATTTACCATTACATAATACCTGTAAATATAAAGATTGTTATTAATAGTAAAGTTAAAACTAACAAATCAAGATTAGATCTAGTGGGAGTATTGTGCAAAAATGATTTTGTTAGTTTAGGGTTTGAAGACTAGTGAAATCAAAAAATATTAATATTCTAAATACTCTAATTAATATGAGGTTTATCATGGAAAATGCTGCATTGATTCAAAGCAAAATTTGTCAAAAAAAAGGGGCAAAATTTAATAATTTTATAATCAAAACCTCATAATGTCTCTCTATCATTTGTACTACTTTGTTACAGTATTTAGTTAAACAATTTTTGACTTCACTTATACATTAATAGTGTTAAATATTATAGTTTAAACTTTCATACATTTATTATTATTATTCTAGAATATACATTTTTATATACTTTATAACCAGAAAATTTAATTTGAATCTCGTCATATGTGATCTGTGTCACATTTTTAATATAGAAAATTCTTCAATTAAACTTTAAATATAAATTTCTCAACAACAAACTATCTAAATTTGATGAAATCTTTTTATTTTAATTCTACGAGTTCATAGAATTAAAAAAAAAAATTGATCGAATTTGGATAGCTGGTTGTCGAAAATATTTATTAAAGTTTAAAAAAAATTTGGCCACAACTTACTTTTTATAGGCACCTAAATTTTGAACGAAGATTATTCGACACTTACCTGGTCAAATTCAATAATTTTTTTTTATTTAAATTATATGAACTCATAGAAAAAAAATTGACCGAATTTGACCTGGTAAGTGACAAGTAATCTTCGTTCAAAGTTTTGATGTCTTTAAAAAAGAAACTGCGATTAAATTTTTCTTTAATTTTTAATGAATATTTCTCGACAACAGCTATTCAAATTTATTTTATTTTAATCCTATGAACCCAAAGAATTAAAATAAAAAAAATCCTCCAAATTTGGATAGTTGGTTGTCGAGAAATCGTCATTTAAATTTCAAGAGCAAAAAAAATTTACACGTTTATTGATATTTAAAGTTTTTTTTTTAAAAACTTTTTCGCAATGATTTCTCAACAATACTGAACCAAATGCAATAATATTGTTTTATATTAACTTATTATACTATAGAGTTATGATAAAAAAATTTTATCGAATTTAATCAATTAGTTAATGAGAAATCATTGCTTCAAGCCTTAAAAACCTTCGAATTTATTAATAGGATCAATTTTGTTTATTACATATCATATGTTATACCGGTAATCGGTAGGTGCAAAATCACGTAATCGGTATGTGTCCGGAGACTTTCCCAGCAATCCCCTTATTAAAACCGGTTCCAACCTCTATGTCCAATACACAATTAATCGTTTATATTAAGAATTTAATTAGAGTCTAACAAAATATTCAATAACTTATAATCATTTATTAGATTAAAGTTCGATTTTTTAGTCCAATGTACAACGCTGATCATATGAGGGTGTCAGAGCATCTCGTTTTTAGTAAGTTTTTTTTTAAAATTTAAATTAAAATATCTTGCCAACTATTAAACCAACCAAAACTTGATAAATTGGTTTGTATTTTAATTCCATAAATATATAGAATTAAATAAAAAAAAAATTTATTAAGTTTAGTTTAATAGTTGTTGAATATTTTAAGTTAAAGTCTGAAAAAAATTTACTTAGAAACAAGATGCTTGGTTTCTACTGACACCCCATACAGTGTTTCTGTAGTTGTATTGTTGTTATTGTACCATGAAGATCTAGTGACAAATAGAATTGACATACTTATGTGCAGATATGATGCATCCAATTAATTGCGTGAGTAATACGTACGTACGTATAGTTGGTGGTAGAATTCATAAAAGGAAATTTAACAATGATTGCATTATTTCCTTTTTTGAATTCTACCACTAACTATCTCTATATACGTAAGTACGTACAAACCTCTAAAAAGGAAATGGCCAATAAGAGAACACAAATTTGAGATTCTGGATCAGCCCGACATGTGCGAAAAAAGTAAAAAGTAAAAAAAGCAGAAAACTAATGTTTTAAATCGCGTACGTACGTATGTATGTATGTACTTGGTTTATTTACAAAACTCGATTTCCTTTTTGGTTTAGCGCAAAGAAGTAAATCCATAAATGCACCTGTATGCGCGTCACTCGAAGTCCAATCGGAAGTGGTGGAAAAATTAGGACACTCCTTAATGGTAACAAAAATTCTATAATAGTACAATATTCTATAAAGTTTTGTCGCTTTTTTCTAATAACCAAAAAATAAAATGAAGAAGATTTATGATAAACTGCTTCATCATAAAAAATCATCTATTTTGGATCCCTATGATCTTGGATACAATTATCAACATGGAATAGGAGTTAAAAAAGATAAACGTAAGGCATTCATTAATTATCAAAAATCTGCTGAGATGGGAAATGCCAATGGAATATATGAACTTGGAAAGTGTTGTTTTTATGGAAGAAGAGTTGAAAAAGATGAACATAAGGCATTTATTAATTATCAAAAATCTGCTGGAATGGGAAATGCTTTTGCATTATATAATCTCGCAAGCTGTTACAAAAATGGAATAGGAGTTGAAAAAGATGAACGTAAGGCATTCGTTAATTATCAGAAATCTGCCGAAATGGGAAATTCTAGTGCAATAAGTCAAATTGGATATTGCTATCAATATGGAATAGGAGTTGAAAAAGATGAATATAAGGCATTCTTTAATTATCAAAAATCTGCTGAAATGGGAAATACTAATGCAATAAGTAACCTTGGAAATTGCTATCAACATGGAATAGGAGTTGAAAAGGATGAACATAAGGCATTCGCTAACTACCAAAAATCCGCTGAGATGGGAAATCCTAATGGAATGAATAATCTCGCAAAATGTTATAGAGATGGAATAGGGACAGAAAAAGATGAACATAAGGCATTCGTTAATTATCAAAAATCTGCAGAATTGGGAAATACTAAAGCAGTAAATAAGCTTGGAAATTGCTATGAATATGGAATAGGCGTTGAAAAAAATGAACATAAGGCATTCGTTAATTATCAAAAATCTGCTGAAACGGGATGTTCTAATGCAATAGGTCAAATTGGACATTGCTATCAACATGGAATAGGAGTTGAAAAAGATGAACATAAGGCATTCATACATTATCAAATATCGGCCGAAATGAGAAATTCTTATGCAATAAATGGCCTTGGATATTGCTATCTATATGGAATAGGAATTGAAAAAGATGAACTTAATGCATTTGTTAATTATAAAAAATCTGCTGAGATGGGAAATGCTGCTGCAATAAATAACCTTGGATATTGCTATAAAAATGGAATAGGAGTTGGAAAGGACGAACATAAGGCATTCGTTAATTATCAAAAATCTGCTGATATGGGAAATGCTTCTGCTATATGTAATCTCGCAAATTGTTATATAAACGTAATAAGGGTGGAAAAGGATGAACATAATGCATTTGTTAATTATAAAAAATCCGCTGAGATGGGAAATGCTTCTGCGATATGTAATCTCGCAGATTGTTATATAAACGGAATAGGAGTTGAAAAAGATGAACAAAAGGCATTCGTTAATTGTCAAAAATCTACTGAGATGGGAAATGCTTCTGCAATATATAATCTCGCAGAATGTTATCGAAATGGAATAGGAGTTAAAAAGGATGAACATGAGGCATTCGTTCATTATCTAAGATCTACAAAGATGGGAAATGCTGATGCAATATATAATCTCGCAGGCTGTTATAAAGATGGAATAGGGGTGAAAAAGGATGAACATAAGGCATTCATTCATTATAAAAAATCTGCTGAATGGAAAATTCCAATGCAATATATCAAATTGGATATTGCTATCGACATGGAATAGGAATCGGAAAAGATGCACATAAGGCATTCATACATTATCAAAAATCTGCCGAAAGGGGAAATGCTACTGCAATATATAGTCTTGCTGATTGTTATCAAAATGGAATAGGCGTTGCAAAGAATGAGCATAAAGCATTCGTTAATTATCAAAAATCTGCCGAAATGGGATGTCCTAGAGCAATGTATTGCCTTGGATATTGTTATGGAAATGGAATAGGAGTTGAAAAGGATGAACGTAAAGCATTTATTCATGTCCAAAAATCTGCTGAGATGGGACTTGTTGATGCAATATTTCAAGTTGGAAATTGCTATAGAGATGGAATGGGATCGAAAAGGATAATTATAAAGCATTTCTTCATTATCAAAAATCTGCTAAAATGATGCATACAAACGGAATGTCTTGGCTTGGTTATTGTTATCGAAATGTGATTGGAATTTCGAGAGATATACAAAAAGCTGATTATTGGATGTAAATAATCTATTTATTTAATTTTTTACTACAGTTATACTTAGTGTTGGCAGGCGAAACTTAGAGGTTTCGCCACAGACGAATGGCAAAACCTAGTTTCGACTTTTGCCAAAAAATAATTAAAATGGCGAAATGGCGAAAGTTGGCGAAACTGGCGAAACTAAAAAACGATAGCATAACTAGTGAAAGATAGTGAAATTAATAAAAATAGTAAGAATAAAAAGGTAATTAAAGATAATTAAAACTTTTTTATATAATTATATATAATAAGGACTTAATTTAGGCGCGATATCGCTCATCAATTTGATTGGCTAATTTTGTCGATCATCGTTACACGAATTTAGCTAATCAAATTGATGCTCGATAACTATAAAGTATCGCGCTATGCGATGTACTGTATATATTTATCCAATAATTTAATTTACTAACATGGCTCAGTCTTTTCTAAAGTCTTAAAGGATTTGATCTTCGCCGAGTTTTGACTTTCCCCAGGGTTTCAACTTTACCAGGGGTTTCGCCAGAGTTTCGCCGTTTCGTCAGAGTTTCGCCATTTCGCCAGAGTTTCGCCAGGTTTCGTCTTTCGCCGGGTTTAGTTTCGTCTTTCGCCATTTGCCAAAAATAGTTTCACCTGCCAACACTAGTTATACTGCAATATTTTAAATTTATATTTTCTACTAATAACTAGGGCAGAAAAAAATAAGATGCTTGGTAATTTAAAATCATTTAATTTACTTTTGATATAATTTTACTTACTGCAATGTTTTTTAGCAACAAACAAATGGACAAATGAAAATTTTAACATTGATGATATTGAAAAATTATTGGTTGGGGGGAAATTTCAGCAGTCATGGACTTCATATAAAGAGTTTATGGATATTGAAAAAATTGGACAAGGTGGATTTGCAACAGTATTTTATGCAGATGGCTAGATAAAGAACGAAATATTTGGAGAGATGTTGCACTCAAATTGATCCGTGGATCAAAATCTTATAACGAAGAATTTATAAAAGAGGTGATTTTTATTTCATGCTCATTACTTTCTTTATAATTTTTAAATACTGCATTAAGCGCATTATTTTTTAATTTAACATTAAAGTTAAAGGCGTATTGTGATATTAGTTCTAAACATCCTTCATTTTTAAAATGCCATGGAATATCAAAAAATGATTCTGGAGATTATATTCTTGTTTTAGAATATGCAAGAAAGGGTTCTTTGCGTAAAAATCTTCGCTCTGTAGCACGAATGAATTGGAAGAATAAATTAACATTATTGCATTGTATTGCTTCTGATCTTCAAATAATTCATTCCCAAGAGCTTATTCATCGAAATTTGCATAGTGGTAATATTCTCCAAGACACTTTACATAGCGCTTATATTGCAGATTTGGGGCTTTCAATATCAGCAAACATAGCATTAAATGCAGAAAGACGTAGAGTATATAGAATTTTACCGTACATTGCACCAGAAGCTTTAGATGGAGGCCATTATTCAACAGCATCAGATATTTATTCATTTGGCATAAATTTTATATGGAAAATCTGTATCTTATAATCAAGAAATTGGACAGCGGCTTCAATTTGAAATATGCAATAACAATTTACGACCAACAATTATTGAGAATATACCACAATGCTATGTAAATTTGATGAAGAAATGTTGGGAAGGAGATCCAGTAAACCGTCCATCGGCAACAAAAATTTGTGAAACCCTTATAGAATGGCAGAATGACGAAAATATTTTATTAGAATTAACTAATTCTGATAAATTATTAAATAATATTAAAAATACATATAATATACAATCATATTCGGATGACATTTATAAAAGTAAACTTATTAGTTATACTACAACATTATATCAAGGTAAGCTATATTTATTATTTTATAATAAATAAAATCTATTCTTTAATATTAATTATAATTATTTAATAGATAGTGAATTGAATGAGTTGAATATTAATGAATAATATAAATATATTGTATATTATAAATTTTATTTAGTTTAATTATTGACTATTTCTCAGTAGCTCTAAAATTTTTTAATAAATTGTCAAATTGAATAATTAGATACAATACTTGAACTAACCAATTTTATATGATATATACTATAGTATTATAAGAATATTCACATATTTATTAATATATAGTTTCATTAAAACCAGCTATAAACTACATTCACACTCTAATGCTATACGCATATTGTAACTAACAAGAATAATAATGCACAAGAGAACTTTAACGATATAATAATAGTATATTCAACAAATAGTATAACACTGATTAATGTATATTTTACGACGTATAATTAAGATAGTAACGCACAGAATAAACTTTATGCAGGATATAAGCAATGCATGAATGGAATAAAATTATAAATTACTATGGATGAAGCATAAATAGCCTATTTAAATAATTTGATTAAGATATAAATAATTAAATATTGTACGCATGTAAAAATTGTATATTTAACCAAATACGTAGAATAAAACTTATTAACATACGTACCATAATAATAATAAGTGCAAAACTTTTAGTTATTTCTAATAATGTTCTAATTCGTGCATGCTTTTCAAATTTTCCATCAATATAATCTTTTGCTGCGATATCCAAAATTAACAAAGATTCACTATCAAATATTACAAAAAGAATAAACAAGCTCTTTGTTATATTAGCCGCATCAGCATCATTCTTTAATAAACTTTTAAAAGTGTCTACCAATGATATATCAGGCATTTCTAAATTTACTTGATTGTTTAAAGAAATTTGAGAAATTTGAGAATCTCTTTGTGTTTGGTCAAAATTCACTTGCGATTTACCAGAAATCTCATTTTGTATTTTAAAGGAAACTTCTTGTACCGCGTTGCAAAGTACATCTTTTATTTGTCCAGAAGCTTCTTTGATTATTTTGGTAAGGTTATTTTATATCTCATCAGTAAGCTCGTCTATCGTATTTTGCATCTCCTCAAAAAATTTTTCTGCATCTACCTCGTTAGGAATTTTTTGTAATACATCAGAATTTTTTTTATCTTTTTTAAAATTTCTGTAAATTCGTTTAAAACAATCTTCTTTTTGATCTTTCCTTTAATTTTAAAAATGACTCTTTTTTTAATTTTGCTAGAAAACTTTTCTGATATCTTATTAAGAATTTGCTTTTTCGTTTCCTTGGAAATGTTTTCTAATAAATCTCTAAATTCACTTCTCATAGTACTCCAAACCTCTTCGTTATCATTCTCTTTGGCAAAAGTCTTTTCTTTTAAAATCTCTTTCATCTCTTCTTCCATAGCGGCTAAAATTTTTTCATCTAATAACTTGAAGAATTCTTCCTGCACTATATCAAAAAGTTCATCTAATAATACAGCTATAATTTTATCTCGTATCCTGGCAAAAATTTCTTTTTGCATTTCCGGAGAAAGTTTTATTTCTGCCAAAACTTCTATATCAATTGAGATTTCTTGATTCGAACTTTCAGCTTTATTATTAGATTTTTGGCTTAATTCATTATAAACTTTGTAAATAATTTCAGATATTTTTTCATAATTAATTTTGTCAGTAATTTTTTTTCGTATTTTGTTGGAAATTTCTTTTACATCACCATTAATTTCATTTATTTTACCAGAAATATCGTTAGATGTTTTTTCTATTATTTCAGAAATTTTTTCCTGCACCTTTTTAAATATTTGTTTTATTAATTTATTTAGATCCTCGGAAATTTTTTCGTCCATATCATCCATTTCCTTTTTTGAAGGTGCTGCATGGATCACAATAATGATAGCTAGAATTAAATTTATGATTATTGGAAGGCCCCAGATAATCATACTTTGTTTAAATAGTAAAAATTAATTCTACTGTAACATTATTAAAAATATGTTTAATACTATATCAAATAATTATAAAAATAATTAATTACCTTGGCCAAATAAGTTCAGGCTTGTCTTTAGTACTGATAAAAACAAAGTAAACGGTAAAAATAAAGCTGGTGATAATGAATGCGTAACCTGAAATTGTATGAACTATTTTCATCACTGATTCGTTATGATCATTTTCAAAACCTAGAAATATGAAGAATTTTTGGAAACGTTCTATTTTATGATTCGATATGATATATAAAATTATAATTATTGCGAGAATAAGAATCGCCACAGTGATTTCAGACTTGTTTTGATCAAAGAAGCCCTCTATAATATATATAATTCTATAATAATAATTTAACAAAGTTTATAATTCAACTACTTACCTTTGATCTTAAACCCAAGGTTCTGATCCAAATCATTTGTCGCATTAGTGGAAAATGTTGTTATTTGTTTATTTGTTATCATAGTATCTATATCAGATACCACACCTAGAACAGTATTTTCGTCATTTGAATTTGGCAGATTTACACGAATAGAAAAAATAATTTGGTCGCTAGGATCTCCATAATTAATATGCTGGAATTTTCCATTAGTGCTTAAAAGTTCACGTCGAACTGGAACTTTATCAGCAATTTCATTTAACAAATTCTTGAAATACTCAGAACGGTTAGGGAGCGATAAGAATTTTTTGGTGGCACTCGTGGAGAGACCAATTATGCCAACGATAGCACTATCTATAAGAATGATATATAGTATGAGAAAAATAACAAGAATACACACGTATTGATATTTACGCGTAAATATAATTAATACCTGAAGAGTTTGCCTTATAAGCTAAATTGGTTTAGAAACGTCAAAAAGTTAAGAGTTAAGGTAGGAATTACTGAATAAAGATAAAAAGAAAGTGTTAAATAAATATTGATATTACTTGAAGTAAGATTCCAAATCCCATCATCAATTCCTTTTAGAGGCTCTTGATAAAATCCACTCTGAACAAAATTATTATCCATCTGCACATAATAATTTTCACCGTACTGATTAAATTTACTACTAATAATTGTTATATTAACAGTTTTTCCATCCGGACTAATTTGGCAGTAACTACTCGTTGGAGAAATTCTTTGTCTAATGCTGTTGTCAGAAGTTTTGCGTATAGTGATAAAACTATTGGCCGACAAAGAAGATAAAACAACAGGATCATAGAATATGATGCTTAGAGTAGTCGTTGATGAATCGACAGTAGAATTGATAGGTGGAATAGTTCTATCAATTTGAAGATTACCATAACCACGATCTAAATACACAAATAGATAAATATTACAACATAAGATATTATTATCAATATTACAAGATGCGATAGTATATAAACATACCGAGATATTGTGAAATTTTAGGTAACTGAATAGTGAGCAAAGACCAAGAGGTATTTTGACTATTTGTATCTCGTGAAGCGAGTAGAAAAGTATTATTATTATTCATAATATCGTTTACACCAAAAGAGTTTGTAGGAAAAGGGCCTAGCAAATCCAAAGGTGTCTGAAAGTTAAATTCGTCATATGCAAAAATATAATGGGTATTATTTGCAGTAGCATCTATTATATAACCACCGAATGGCATTGCTTTCACCCTCCAACCTTGCATAGGTATACCAGTTACATTGGGAAGATTGGATATTACATTTGCCTGTAACACTGATCCTGATGACAAAAAGTTAACTTTTATATAATCTACAGTAGCGATAGTTGATGTGATAACTGAATTGACAGAAATTGTGCAAACATGACCAACACCCACAGATACTAAATTCCATTAAAAGATATATTTTGACGACTAAGTTGATAGAGTATAGCCGTCCTATCTTGAGATACTTGATTGTAAGATATAAAATTAGCACTCAGCGTGCAACGTAAGGATAATAATTTGTCATCATCAGCTTGTGAACAGTTAGCATATAATATAGCATAACCGCTATCAACGGTAGACATTGGCGTGCTCTGGTAAGATAAATCGCCTTGAGGAATTGTAAGATTATTACTTGTTAGCAGTGATAGCTTTCCGGAATCATCACTGTATAAATTATTAAGATTATAAAAATAATTGATTAATATTAAAACACAGTATAATAATAGTAATAAACATTAAAGTTAAAAGACTAAATTACACTGAATACTGCTGCCATTCAGACCATTGCGAATTGCCTACTCTTATAGAAGACAATCTAAGAAATCCAAGTTTTTTTTATATTTAATTGAATTGCACTCTCTGGATCCCAGACACCGTTAGGAGCAACGTAAGACGGACCAAAAAATATTGTACTGATAATTTATGTAATAAATAAAATAAAATATAGTAATTCCGATTAGTGTTTTGAGAAAAACAACAAGCCAAAAATTTCTGACAAATAAACTTGAATTTTACTCAAAACGTTATAAATTATTGCCATACCTTTGGCTGTTACCGTTCCAATCAATAACCTCGCCCCACTCCTCATAAGTTGTAGGATCAGAAGAATTTGTAGTTTTTATATAAGTAACCAGAATAACCGGTTTTTGTAAAGGGTATATTGTAATAGGATTTTTTATGTTGCCCGTTATATCATTAAATAAACAATAATTCAAAGGATCTAATTTTAAATCGAGATTAATCTCGTTAACGGTTCCATTTAATTGAATAACTCTCTAGTTATTGTAGTAGGACCCTTTTTTTCGTCGATAGGGAGAAGATATAATCATATCACAAATTAAGCCATCAAACAAAGCATGCAATGAGAAAAGGGGTAAGTTTGAACGCACGGAAATAATAATTATAAGTCCGATGGAGTCATTTCGTGCACTAAAAAAAGAAAGTAAAATTTTCATGGATGTGTTACAGAAGCTTCAATCGTGTCTTCGAATAAACTATTAAGCTATTATTGAGAGCAATAAATTTTGTTATAATTTTTTTTGGCAAATTATAAAGAGATTGTTCTTTTTTTAGATTTTCTACGCCATATGTTCATAATGGTTTGAATTTAGTAGCTCATTGAACTTTACTGAATATGTCTATTATGCGCGTTAATAGACAATTAGATCCGGAAGCTACTTAATGCTAATACTTATTTGTAAGTATATTAATACAATAGCCGCGAAACGTGAGAGGATTTAAAATTTAGTGGTGATTTAGCAATGATTTATTATTTGAGTGCTGCCAAGGCAAAACCTGTAAGCAATTATTTGAGGTATCAATAAAGCGAATTTAATCCTTGGAAAATATTACGTATTAAATCATTGTATACAAATTGTATACAATGATTTAATGCAAAATATCACAATTTTCCCAGGATTAAATTCGCCTTATTGATACCTCAAATATTTGCTTACAGGTTTTGCCTTGGCAGCACTCATTTGGTAATATTTATAGTAGTAGCATTATTTTTAAATAAGCCTATGTACGTACGTACTGTGCATATTAATCGTACGTTTCTATACCCTGTTGGTGACTTAAAAGTATTCCCTAAATTCTTTCAATAAAGTTTTGTCTATATATACAGTATATGGAAGGATGTACAGTACAGTACTGCACGTTTATGATATGCAAACATCATTCATTGTGATTTGGGATAAACTATTTTTGGAATTGAATTGATGTAACGTCCTCAAAAAATTTCCTATTCGCTCTTTTTAATTATCAAACGAGAAAGCCAGCCCATAGAAATTTCAAAATTATTTTTAATAAACTATATAATTATTATAGCTAAATAAGTATTCAGGTAAACTTGATATTCTTTATTATCTAAACAACATTCACTAAAAATAATACCTCACTCACGTAAAGTCTTTAAAAAAGTGGTGTTTTCCCATTAACCGTTTCGGTTTAACTTAGATATTTATAACTTCGTATAAATATACGGAATACTATTATAAATTTAATTCCGAATCACTATGCCAAGATTACGGGAGACTAATGAATAATATCCTGATCCATATGTGAATAAGCGGAAACAAAGTTTCCACTAATTCTCAATGGATCAGAGTACTATTCTTACTGATTTTCTATGCATATAATTGTCCGGAGCGTAGCGACCGAATCTTAATTATACTCAAAGTGATATAAAAGTTACAGTTTGATGCAATTCGACCAATAATAGGTTAAAATAGTTGTCTTGCATTAGCAAAAACATTATGAAGAAAAGTACTTTGGAAATTTTCTGTCGGTCACACTGCGTATCCATATTTGTACTTTAATTGTGACAAAAAACCGTACGCGCTTATGTTATATGATCACCGTACTCCGGACACATAATAGAAACACATTAGCCTAGTACGTACAGTATATACAAATATTATATACGTATACAACATTATATACATACGTACATATATATTCGAATTTATTTTTTTATCTACATTTATTTCTATATATTTTACTTATATCGGTTATTCATTACAATTGGGAAGTTGAATAAAGAAATGAAAATAATATGCAGTGAAGGTATTGTCACAAGTTAAAAATAACATTTCCAAAAAAAAAAACTGCGACTCAAGAAACAAGCTCTTGGAGGCTTAGATGGAGCATGAGGTTTACCGGCTGAAGGATGTTGAAAGATGAATCACTACGAACAAAGTTGCGTCAATAATACGTAAGAAGCTTATTATAACCGCAGATAGTAAGCCTTCTACTAGTAAGAGTTATATGAGCACATAAGAACACTAATATATCAAATCTTTTAACTATATGACCAAATCACTATAGTCACGCCTCCGGCGGAAGCCTTAAGAATGATTTTAGGATTTCCGCAGAATTAGATAGCAGTCCATCGAAATGTAATAAATTCAATGAAAGACTAACAACTATCAAAGATATGCTACAAAATGTTTACTGTTATAATTCAAACACATTTATTCGACAGGTCCTATGTGCGCACTAGACGTTTTTTGTATATATTATTCGATCACTTTCTAATCATGTGAAAACTCAATTTTTTGATATTATTTCTTTTTGCGTAACTCATAAAATTCATATTAGTGAAAGTTAAGGAAAAAAGATTTAACGAAGGAAAAAAAGTAAAAAAGAAGTTAAACGAAAAAAATGATGAGCGAAAGTGGAAAAGTAAGCGAACGTAAAAAAAGAGTAAAAGTGAGTCTAATGATTAGAAAGATCGAATAATATATACGAAAAACGGCAGTGCTTACGTCGGACCTTACGGATAAAAATGTTATCAGTTAAGTTGTAATGAAAATATAAATGACGTGGCAAAGCCACGTCATTTATATACTCTTCGAATGATTTTTTAATAGGAAATTTTTTTTTTAAAAGAATAAACATCACATACAATATCTAGCTTATACATACTAGAAATATGTAAAATTAGTTGTAGAAAATAAATTTTAACTATATGTTTAAAGATAAACTTTTACATAATTTAATGTCTCCTTAATGTTGTAATGAATAAGTTTGTAATTTTTGACAAGAAATATTATTATGAATAAACTGATTTCAAAACGAACTTGCTAATTAACTGATGCATTATATATAAGCTTTTAAATGGTTTTAAACAAATAAAACTATAAATCACCATTTTACTATTGTATCTTTGAAATTGTTCTTTATATTATGTTACAGTACATTAACTAATTATGATTTAATAAATTAAAGTTTTGTATTAAAACTAACATAACCTCCAATATATTGTTTGACACTATTAATCAGATGATCAAACCTTGTCGAAAAAAGCTCACAACACACATAAAGAATCTTAGTCCTATCTTTTTTTTTAAAAAATATAAGGACTTTGTCCTACGTTTTGTATAAATCGCCTGGCCAACCTGATCCGTGTAATTAGATATTTGATTGGATATCGGCAATGAAATTCAATTTAATAGCATTAAAATATGGATTGAATATACAATATTTACGTAAAGGTTGAAGCCAAATTTAAATAAATTTTATTGATAAAATATGATATAGACATTTATATTATATAAAGAAAAATTAGTTTAACAAGTTTAATGAAGAAAAACTATTATAAAATAAAAATAATTCTTTAAATAAAAGTACATAGAAATGAACACATCAGATCAATAATATTGAGATAATTATTAAGGAATTATTTGATTAACCGGTGTATTGCTAACGGTTTGACTATTACTTTCGACACCAGCAGTCACACCAGTTTGACATTTACGTTTATCATTGCCTGATAAAATTCACCGAGATCGAAGTAAATCTTTGTAAAGAACAGTTTAGTACCACCATTTACGAATTCCAAATGTAAGTCGCCTGTCAAGTTATAGACAACGTTACCATCACAATCTCTGAGGAGAACAGCAAAACAATTTTTCTCTGGATCATCTAAACCTTCTGAGAAAAGACTTTTCCTCATCACCACGTTTAAGTAAAGGGTTAGAATTGCTTTGTGGGATAATTGCCGCAGTGGATTAGTTTAAAAAGAAGAAAACCAATAACAAAATGAAATACACAATCTTATTCATTTTGTGTGTGTGTTTTTTAAAATATTTTTTTAACGTGATTTTTTTTTTTTTTAAAGCTAGCTTGGTTTTATAAAAAGTTGATTTTTATTATTGTAAATCAATTTTTGATGGGTTGATGAGAAGTCGAGTCCAAGTCCTTATATAAGTAATTTTTTTCTATACACCTTACATGAAAATTTTTTTCCTATACACCGAGTATCATCGTAGGACTTTTCAATTATGCAAGAACTTTTCAATTATGCAAAAGATTTCTCTCCCCTTTCCCACAGATTTACAAAGAACTCTACTCTCTTTCTATTTTGTTTATTCGATTATTAGTATGATTATTAGATAGCGCTTGTACCATATACAGGTATACAATAATTTATTTTCTAAACTAATTTTAGAATTTTTAATATCATTTTAATCGTACTGTAATAATTTTTTGAATATTTATAGTGTCACGGGCAGTATATTAGCTGCCCGATACGAAAGTATCAGAGCAGCATTTTGTCTCGAATCGATCACGGGTGCGGTTTCGTGATTATCGTGTGATTTGAGTGATGTGATGCATCAC
>CAJVPY010000108.1:0-35738 GCA_910591965.1 Dentiscutata erythropus | reverse complement strand
TTTGCAAAAAATTCTGCAAAAATCTGCATTTTCGCAGGTTTTTGCAGATTTGCACTTATTTAATTCTCCCGATGATATTCTCTATAAAGTTTTTTCTTATTGCGATAAGACAAATCCATATTTTTTGATTAATTATATTTTTCTTTAATAAATACTTTGCAATAAGTCAAAATGAGAGGATTTTTAGCTGATTATATTCGATTCTGAGATAGAAACGAAGCTATGAGACACGATGCCATTACAAAGTTTTTTGAATCTTTAGAAATGATTATTTTATCGACCTGTAGGAAAAATTATTAATAGATAAAATTAGCATACAAACTATTTAACTCATTCAAATTACGAAAACAGAATAATAATAATGAATAAGCACTAATTCCATTTGATCCACCATCTTACACAAATCCCACAAACAGTATAACCAAGAATATGCTCTGCGAGATCTTTTCCACAGTTGGTATTGGCATTTGAGCATTATTTATAGAGAATTTTTCTTTAGCGTTTTGTGCTTCGGAACATGGTTGATTGCCAGCTGCGTACGTAGATAATGAATGTGCAAACATTAGGTAAATATTCTTGGATTCTGTTCGTTATTTGATCATTACCTGCGCGTTTTCATCACCATTTAACATTCCCTCCATTGCGGACATTGAATAAACAAGTGTAGAATAAAGAATTGACAGAAATTAATTTAAAAAATACCATTTTAAAACTCTTAATCTTTATTATATTGAAAAAAAAACCAGTTATTTTATAATCTAAAACATAAAATAACATTATAACATGATAAATCATTGTCCCGATATTTTCATTAATAGATTTTACTCAGCATCAAGAGCATGTTACATTAAATTATATATTAAACTATTTTTTTTGGTCCTTTTCCACTTGTAATTATAATTAGTGTAATTAATTGACCCAGCCATCGACTGAACACATTATAGTGTATCAGGAGCATAGTATGATTTATTGAAGAATGAACTGTCACCGATAGTGCTGAAACAAATATTCACGATTTCAGATTATAAGCCTATGTTCATGTTATGAAGTCAATTTAATTATTTTAGAGTCAACACCAAAGTCAGGTTCTGTGCTTATTCTTCAGCTAATAAAAATTTAAGGTCAAAAAACTAAAAATAAGTAAAATCGCTAAATAACTTTGTTGAATAATCTTGAATTACATTTTTATTTACCCAATATTAAAGTTCAATATGCAGAAATATCAGCATTTTTTTTTAGCATAAATGCAATCTAGTTCTTGGATTCGACAATAATTTTTGTCAAAAAAGAATGGATAATTAAATTTTTACATACTTTAGATTTACATTCAGAGGTTGTGCAAATAAGCTTACATTAAGAGCTTTATTAAAATTCTTATTGTATTTAACAAAGTTTATGTTAAATACTTTTACCTAAAAATTGAAAATAATTGTCTTAATAAATTGAAAATATTTCGCGGGTCATTTACATAGTAAAAGTCAGACCAATGTTTTCGGAGTCTATTATAAGTGACATACCACGTATTTTTATTTTTATTTTTCCTGATAAATATTTTTTTAAAAAAAAGTGGTTCCACTTTTAATCGTCTAATTTAGCTATTGAGTACTTAAAATTACATGTTATGCAACCGAGACTCGATTTAAATAAACCTCAACTTGGAATATGCAAATACAAACTAATATTTATTTAAGTTTCACTTGAGTCACTCCTAATTATAAAGAATATACGCGTGCGTAAGCATGTAGTGCGCTGAATTTGATTGCTATGTACAGTCGGCAATACAAAGAAATTTCATTGAAAAAAAAGAACTATCTATGCTTTTACGAAAAATATTGCAACCACTTTATTAAACGGAAATCGGTCAAAACTCCGACAGGCTGACCAAGATACGTAAGCATTAGCTATAATCTTTCGCCTGATTTGGTGGCGTTCCCAGGTATCCCTTCTATAGTCTCAACAAAGAAACTGTCTTTATCGAATTCATTGAGAGTGTTCTTGAAACGCCTTTATTTGTCGGAATTCCATTTTGCAGGCTTTTAGACCCAAATTTAATTACAATGCCTTTTAACATGACTATTAAAAACATGGTTGATAATCTTTTTTGTAAATCATAATAAAAAAAAATTCGAATACTTTCTCATTGTACGTATGGTGCAGGAAATCAGAAGACCTCAATCACTTTACAAAGATCAATTAACAAATTGGAGATAAGCTAAATATGTCATTTTTGAGTAGTGTATTATTTTTAGTATGCTGCTATTAAGTATATATTCTTGGAGTATTATTTATGCAAATTCACTTTATTGAGATCGATAATTTAGGAAATTTTGTTTATCTCTATGTAGAGAGATTGAGGTTTTCAAATTCCCACGCATGCATGTACGGTGCAGGAAATTTAAAAACCTCAATATTCCTATGTAGAGATGGTAGCACATCGAAAATAAATTTCCTAAATTATCGATCTCAATAAGCGAAAAATTTCAATCTCTTCGCATAAAAAACAATTATTTCCAATTAGTTAGTTAATCAGAAAAAAGGCTAACACATTGGAGTAATTTGTCATTCTCAATAGCATGCTATTAATACATATTGTTCTTTGCTTATTGTTTTTATGCGAGTTCTAGATCCTTCACTTATTGAGATCGATAATTTAAGAAATTATTTTCAGTTTATGCATCATCTATATTGAGGTTTTTAAATTTCCTGCACCGTACTTACGGTGCAGGAAATCTAAAATTACAATTACATCTTATGGAATAAATAGCGAAATCAAATATTTCCACCTTTATTACAGTGTTTTCAAAAAGATGTAGAACAATTTTCATATACCAAAGTGGAGAATCGAAAATTTTGAAATTTTGATTAGTAAGAATTAAATATCCGATAAGAGCAGGCCTTGAAAACTCTGGAGATCTGAAAATTTTGTGAATTTTCCATGGTATAGTTTCCATAACGAATTTTAAGTGGACTTGCAGAAAATTTAAATGGCAATTTCTATAATCAATTTCTTAAATTATCGACTTCAATAAGCCGTAATTCTAAATTAGGGAGGTCAGTAACCCAAGTTAGAACGGATCCGGCCTTGCCATACATACATAGTAAGATTTGCAAGCCTGCATGTATAGGCGCAACTAGTACCCGGGTAGACATTTTATTATATGGCTATACTAAATTACTCGGATAACCGGATAACTTAATAAGATTTTCTTGACGAGGCGCAACAAATTAGATCAGCAGATTCCCAATTTTGTTTGGCTAAGAGCGACGATCAAAAAATTAGGCCGGATTTACTCATAATTTTACTAATGAAATCATAGCCGCCCATTAAGTGAAAATTGTTCCCGGGCCAATTTTACCATAATGCGGGCTTATTTTTTAAGAATTCTATTTTCGTAATGAAAAAATTAAAAAGTTAATTCCGACCGGAAATTAGTAACCAATTTTGTAATGTGGGCCAAAATTTTTGAAGTTAGCCAATCAAAATCGAGGATCTGCCGGTCCAATTTTGTTGCGGCAGCTATGGTTAATCAACAAAACTGGGCGTTTTGTAGGCGCGTGGAACAAAGTTCTAGGGCACATGTTGAGTACCTTGTATAAGCATAAAGACTTGGTCAAAATTACTAGCACTAGGGCACAAGGTGTCTGGCCCAAAGGTGCCTGGAACTTTAATATGCGTGCTTTACAAAATACCCGAAACTTTTGCGCCCATAGGCAACTTCTTGGGCAGGCATGACACCAATATGCCCGGCATGGAGTATAGATTATATAAACCGGTTTATTTTCATATATTAAACCGGTTTCAAACTCTAGTAATTGGTATTCTAGGATTCTGATTTTCATAGGAATCGAATTTTTATGAAGGCTCAGTCCAGAGTCAAGTCTGGGACTCGACTTACGTATGGGTGCCTCGTATTAAAAGGGCCCATTTTGACATATACATCATTTTGAGATAATTGATTTGTTTTGATTTTCGGACTGATCCGGGATTAATCAATTTCACGATTTTGATTGGTTAAAGGTAACAGATGACTATCGGGTAATCTCAAGATGTGCTTGGCCTTAGGCAGCCTCGTGTAAAATTTTCTTTTACATTATCTCTATTTTTCATTATGCAAATTGACTTTCATTTATAATTGAAATATGTCAATCGTGTCAAAATTTACATGAATCTAATAAAAACTCGTTTTCAAAAAATTGCAAATTGGCCCTTTTTTATACGGGGCACCCATATACACGTAAGCTGTACTCATAAATAATGTGCAAGGTGAAAGCTACGGGCACAATATACACGTGACTTATGACACAACAGTGACTTGAGTTAAGGTTAGAGTTAGCGTTAGCATTAGGGTAAGTAATGCCAGTTACTGTTGTGCCGTACAAATCGCCTTAAAATTTTGAGAAAATCATTTTTAATGCTTTGTATAAGGTTACATATAAACTTAAAAAATATTTCGATAAATCATTAAACCATATAGCATAATTTAATATTCTAAAAAACTATAACTAGTACGGAAAATCCGGTTTAGATGATTTTAAGCTTAAGTGAAACTTGCTATTTATAGCATTCGATTAAACTATTTTAAAATGGTTTAGTCGTTTTAAAAATACGGGAAAAGTTTGTCGTACGTACTACTATAACTGTTTAGAGAGCCGTAACCTTAAATTAGATAACGTTTCTCATCTAATTGGGATTAATTGTCAACGATAGTAGGAAAAATTAACGAGAGCTACATTGTTTGCTTTTATATATTTTAGAAATTTACGAGATACAATTTGCAGGAAGCTTCGCATAACAGACCATAACAAACCATAACAATACATGGTTTTGTCAAATCTTTTCTGTGATCACTGTAGATATAGCCACCTTTACTAAAGACACGTTATTATCCCGGTATTATCAACGTAATAAATTAAATAGTTATAATAAAGCTCTTCTTTGAAGTCAAAGCTTACACAGAATATAATTGTCTTTCTGGCTTGATTCCAATTTCGTACTTATTTATATAATCTAGCATAACAATGCTAGTAATAATAGATATATAGATAAGTATTTACTCTTATATATGAAGTTCTTCAGGTTTCGATCTTTCCCGAGGCAAAGAAGTTGTATGTTTTATTAGTGAAAGTCACGTTCTCAAAAGTACTTTAAAGTATATAAATAAGTTACCCAGGCAATTGCAAATCAGACGAAGTTTTCCTATAATTTACAAGCTCTTATCAGTTTATATAATTACTTTACGCTTTGATATTAATTAACCTCAGTTTACAAGATCTGATTATGCATTTAGGCTATATGTGTGCATAATTCTGCAAAGAAAAAGGAAACTTATAAATACAAACTTAAATTTAAGTTTTCACTGTAACTATATTAGACGATCAGCGCTTTGACGTTTTCGAACTATAGATGCAAACTTATGCCAATGCCGTAATTGATCTTAATGTCAAGTGGGAGTACGTAACTCAAAATGTGATGTTGCCGTAACATTTGACGTGATAGGTTATACAGTGCACGACACTTAAAGACTACATTTGTCCTATTTTAAAAATTTAAAATAAAAAACTTTAAAGTTGCTTAATTTTGATTGGTTAAAATTTTATTATATAAATTTAAACAATTGATTGGCTATTTTTTTATTATTCCCATTTTAACTTTTTTCATAAGTGAATATATAAAATACTATATTTTTAAAGCTATATATTTATAATTTTTTTAAAAATAAAACCGCTAAGCTGTAGTAAATTGATTAAGCTACAAAATAGTGGCTTTCTTTTTTTAAATAACTTTTTTAGATCAAAAGTTATTAGCTTTTAAAGCTTGTGTAGTCTTTAAGTTTCGTGTACTGTAATTTTTGGGGTAATTATTATATTCTGTAATGGAACTACTAACAGTAAAACCTCTATAAATTAATTCTCTATAAATGCGTACCCTCTCTAAATACACACACACCTCTTGTTTAAACATGTGATGACCTCTATAAATACACATTTCTTATTGTTTTCTAAATGCATGTTGTTAAAGTTCAGTCCCAAGAATATGTATTTATTGAGGTTTCACTGCGTAAACTGGTTTTAAACTCTGTTTACATTTGAATCTGACAATAAAATCTTCAAGAAACTAAAAATAAATAAGGAACAATAATAGGGCTGTGACATTTATTACGTAATATTTTAGGGTGGGGTTGAGCATGTATTATATCAATATTTTACATTACACAAAGAAATTATATGATTTCTAAATTGGCCAATTATATAGATCTTATGTGGGGGAGGGGGTAGCCCTTATAGTAAATGGATATTACGTAATAAGTGTCAGAGCCCATAAAGAATAGAATAATTTACCCAATATTGTTAAAGATGCAAACTATACTTCTAATCAAATGAATTATTATAGCAACATTAATTTAAAAACCTTTTTTCAACTCTGTATAAAACACTTTATAAAAAGTATAGGTCAATAAACATTTATATAGATAGGACTAGCTATTATAAATAGTAGATTTAAAATATTTTAACATCAAAAAAAGAAATAGCTAACTAATTAATAATAACTTATAATATAGTCATCCTCTTATACAATCACAAAGTTGAGCACATAGAATTATTTTAAAATATGCTTATAAAAGGGTTGTGCTTATATAAAGTTTTTTTTCTTATAAATTCAATCATAGTTTGCCTAAATAAAAATATGATTACATATGATGTGATTATATGAAGGTAACTATGTGAAGGGTTAACTGTATTGCTTTCTCTAATAAATTTTAAAAACTAAAGTTTTTGAAGCTAGTTTAATAAACAAAGAAAAGATACTATTTTCTTGTGTTGAAATTAGTGTTTCTGGCGAAATTATTTTCCAAATCCGAAATATTTCGGCCAGAGGAATTTTAATTTCGCCCTAAGTCCGAAACCCTACGATCTGCAAATGATCTGCAAATGATCTGCAAATTCGGATTTCGCCCAAATCACTAGTTGAAATTACAAAATAGCATTATCTAAGTTTTTTTATCCCTTTCTACTATTACCCAGAACTATACAAAGTACCCACGGTACTAATCAGTTTTTAGATACTACGTATAAGCAGTGTTATATGGTATATACATGCGCGGGTGTCATTGAAAGACATCGCATTATCTAAGGATCTACACCATCTACTCATGAATGTGAATCCATCGGACTAAGGACTAATTCTAGAAATTAAATACTCAGTATTGATAACTATTTTAGGAAATCTATATCCCAATTAACACTTCCTAAAAAGTTTAATGCTAATTTTACATTAATATTACGTACTGTACGAATTAATCATAACACCGTCAATTAGCTCGGCTTAGCCGATCTCCTTACCAGCTTACAACTTAGCAGATCCGGTTTGCGCCTTTACACATATACAATATTAAAAGGATTAGAGCATTGATCTTAATTATAATTGCTACAATTAGGAACGTCTAAAGCGGAGTAGATTCTTATAATATATATTTTATTGAATTAACTTTTAAGGTTAGAGTCATCTTAGATTTAGGTTAAGGCAAGTTTAGATAGTTATATATGCAAAATTGCCTTCCTGACATTTTTATTTAACTTACCCAAGGTATCTTAGACTGTTGTTTTTTGTATTTTCGCTTTTCTTTCTTGTTTTGCGATCGGCAAATTCTATAATTTGATTGGTCGTATGTCACATGACTCTATTCCGCTTTAGACGACCCTACAATTATGCATTCTCACCACATCACAATTTCCAGAGTTTTAGATTCAATACAGATAAATTTGTAAGTTCTTCCTTGGCAGCACTAATATAGAGTTCTCGCTTGCAAACATATGGCTCTGAGCATTATTCAAAAAAACTACGTAACTACGAACGGTAATTATATCACAAGAATTGAACAGAAAATTTTGCATCATTAGATTTTAAAATAGAAATATAAAAAGAAAAAAGACCAAACCAACAAACCAACAAATATGTACATACTGATCCTAATGTGTGTTCGGATCACTCGAATAATTCGTCTTCACTGTTCTCCAAATTTGTTGTCCTGGTGTTACCAAAACATTTTCCAGCTAATCAAATATCAAAATTAGGCACAATCAAAGCATTAAACCAATCCGAAAATAAACGTAAGTAACATAGAATTGTTATTGTTAAATTCCTTTTTGTGCACTAACTAAAAGTTATCTTTAAGAATTTTTAGTACTAAGTTTGCAGATTCTGCATTGACGCATAAATTAAAAAACAAAGTCAGAAAGAAAACAAGGAAATCAAATTTTATCACAATAGACACTAATGGCTGATTATTATGCCCGCAGCAAAGAGCCGAATTCTGCGCAGGTTCTGTCGTTACAGAACCCTGACCACTCTAATTTTAGCTGTTGTAATTACATAACACCTGAGAAATTGATTCTTATCGTAATTAAACAATGACAATGAAGTTTGAACTTTTATTAACAGTGTAAAGAGCTTTCGCTTTATACTTTTTTTTTTTAAAAAATATAATTATAATACTGTAATTGAAACGCGTTTTCTCGGAACTCTCGCCATTTATCTAGTAAAACTTAGTTTTCAACATCAGGTGCGATTTGCGCACAATAAACAGAAAAGGAAAGAAGTATGAGTGCTTGGGCCCAAATTCCATATCTGTAACACTATGTACTGTCATGCACGGTTTAATTCTTATTTTTGGCTCCGATTTTAGGTCTTCATGTAACGTTAGAGATTTAATCTCTACTGGAAGCATTCTATTTTTTGATTGGTTAGCATGCAATGTTGTAATTCAGGTAATTCAGGAAAGAATTTGACACCAAATTGTAAAAAATTCTATTAATTAAAATTATTTAGAATCAATTCTGTATATGCATTCTTAGCATTAAGCCAGATGAGAGTCGAACCATCCGGTAGACAGTCTACGGGTGGGTGGGTGGCATCGGTATAAACCAATTTAGCTTCAATTATAAGCAAAATTGGATATTATTTATTTATGAGTCGAGATGGCAAAGGACAAAGTAATCGCGACGAAATACATTATCACGAGGAAAATAAGAGTTTAACGTGTACAGTTAAATTTAATACATAAAGCACAGTACATCTCGAGCATAAAATGAATCAAACAATGCAAATAGCTGCTATAGTAATTTCTCAAATCTTAAGCTAAAGAGGCCTTTTTGTGTCCTTGATTTATACTGGAGTTTTAATATCTTGTTGGTTTTTCTTCTCGTCCAAGGATTATTAACCGCTTATTAAGGGCTTTGAACCCTCCGAGGGTTTCTAATACCAGTGAGGACTAAAATAATGCCATCCTTTCCTCCGATCTTACTCAAACTAGAAATGTCACAGACAATGCTAAAATTAAAATCTATTTAACGTACGATTTTTAAAATTTTTTGGGGCACATTTTTTTGGATTTTTTTTTTTTTTTTAGATTGAACTAGATTTAGTGTTAAGGTTTATAATAAAGAGTATAAGTGGATTTTAGTAGGGTTTATAGTTCTAAATTAAGGCCCCAGATTTCATCATTCGATTTCAGTATTATCCGCGACAAGGATTACACATATTTTATTATTATGTCTATTTTTTTGCAGGGTACAATGCACGGGTTCTTTGTGTCGGGTACTGTAAATACATACATCTAATTTTGTCATGGTGACACTATGCAAGGTTGTGTACACATTAGCCTATTCAGGTAGATGCAATAACAATAAAGAGCGGTCTTTCACTCCGACAATGGACATTAAGAAAATTTTGTATTACAAAGATAATTATATATTTATCAAGCTCATGTCGATGTGCAGACTATTTAAATTTCCCAAATTGGAATTAATTATTCATTTTTACTTTTATCGTTATTTATTTACTGTATTCTCATTAATTGTTTATCCTTATCGTTATAGATATTTCCATAACAATTCAGTTTTTTTTAAATTAGACTTTCATTATGCAATTGGAATTATATTTAATAACCACCATTTCGCAATATGTAGGTGCAAAGGTTTAGTAATGTTCATCAATTCTTCCAATAAACACTGTTTTCGCACTAAATACGTGAAAAAAGAAATAAACTTGGCTGGCAATGCTGTGACAAATTATGATAGAAAGCCTATAAAAGAGGTAAAAACCAAAAAATTGATATAGCAATTATACATGTTGGCAAATTATAGTTGTCGTCCAAATAGTTATAACTATTGGTCCATATTGGATATATCTGAAATTTTGTCCCAAATCCAATTCATACAGTAAGTTTGGGACAAGTTCCGCGGCTTTAACTAGTCCCAAATAATGGTTAATACCCTTGAGAGTCCCAAAATACCAAGCTAATTAGGTTTGGACGGCAATTATAAATTCTTAAAATCCCATCCCAAATATAATAAAATTCGTCCCAAATCCCAATAATTTGCCAACAAGTATAATATCAATCGATTTATTTGTAGTTATGAAATTACAAGCGCTATAAACTAACTCTTTTTTTATGTCATTGATCTAAACTCATGTTCTGATAAAAAGACAAATATCAATATTATTCAGCTTTCCGAGTCTTGCAAATGTAAATGTTATAAAATATAACTTGTATTAATCTTATAATATGAGACGAAAATCCTAATAATTTTTTATAATTTTTGAATTGATAACTAGATGAACAATCGAATGAATCGCAAGCTTTAGAAGATCAAGAGCGTTTTCAGAACATTAATTTGCCTCCCAAACTTAATTTAGTTGATGCTATCAGTTATATGCTCTCGAAAGGAACTATTTATCGTGATCTTGTAATTATCACTTTCTGAATTTATATTTCTTAATAATTGATTAGAATACTTATTTCTTCATTAATAAACAGAATTCAGAAAACATGTATTACATTAAAAACGCAGATTTTAAATGTTCTATAAATATAAGCCCTCAAGGATTAAACGTCAAAAACTATAAAGTGACTAAGAAATGTGAAATTCATAGCTTCGGAGTACTTTTATCTGGGATTTTTGGTGGAGAGCCACTACTTAAACAGTTTAAATATTTCGATAGCTTTGACAATTTTCGTTCTTTAATCTTAAAAGTCATCAAGAAACTGTCTGAAGAATCACCAATAACATATAAAGGTAATTCCCATAGATTATAAAGCTAAACTAGATGATTAAAATTATTTTTTTTTTAAAAAAAAATCTTACATTTCTAAATTTTATGAAGGCTTTTTGAGCACTCAACATCTAATAGAGAATAAATCCCCTGCCTTTCCATATCTACAACATTGTTTAGTGGATGAAATTTTGATTAATATTTTCCAATATGTAGAATGTCCTTTAAATTTAATACTGACTTGTAAAAATTGGTACAAAATTTCAATCGACCAGCAAGCGAGAGCCAAATGGATTATTTATAAATACGATCGGGCACACGCTCTTTTTTATGCTATCAAATTTGGTCCAAACTTTATTAATCTACCTGTTGCTAGGGCAATCATTGCTAATAAAGCTATAATATCCAGATACTTCGTTCAACGACTGCTTTTGCATTTCGGAAAGTTGGATAAAGATCTTATTACATTGAAAATAGAATATAATAACAATTCTGGACGAGCGAATAATAATTCACTTCAGAACATTCGGCAGAGTATAAAAATACCTTGGGCCAGTGACTTGGAGATGTCAATTTTCTTATATATACTGAAAATGGCAGCAGAGCAATTTGGTGAATCGCAGTTATCATTAAAAGGAAACGACATGGAATTGTTCCACTTTTTATCAGCCGGTCCATACTCTCTTAAAGAAGCTAAAGTCATTATGTTAAAAAATTTGGAACAAATTAAGGATTTAATCTTGAATCAGAGATTTATTCCCTCCCCTCCGCGGTCAGGGAATAGTCAGAACAGATACGCACAACTAAATATATCAGAAGAATATCCAGCTAAAGATGGATTTGAAAATGTTAGGCAGTTGAACGTAATAGCAAGAGCAATATTGATTCATCCTGATTTGGTGAACGATTGGCATAAGATTGGATATCATAGCATTTGTAAAGATGTTAACGACTTGGTCATGCAAGGTGCTATCATTATGCTTTTTTCCCCGGTATCTGCGGCTAATTGGATACCTCCAAATCCTGATGAAATGGTTAAGCGACTTTCGGAATTGATAAAGCTTGGATTTGAGTTACACTATACTGTCATTGTAGATACATTGTTAATTGAAAAAAGATTGATTGAAGTTGGGAATACGATGATAAAGGCATTTTTGCAGATAAAGAATGAATCGATAGACGAATTTTTGCATAAATGTTTAATTGAAATATTGCGAGTATTTCGATTGGATAAAAGATTGAAAAAAACTGACGTTGTTTTGAATTTTTTGCATTCGGTTATCGAAAAAGATCATGAAAAAGTATTTTTTAAAGCGATGAAATTTGAGCTTGAAAATAGGTTGGAAGATAATAACGATAGCCCATTTATGCCTTTAAATTTCTCGGCCTTTTATTATAGCTGGGTATTAAATAAGTTTGGAGCAGATGCTAAAATTACGAAATGGTGTTTTAATGATATTTTAGAAAAAATAATTAAGGTTGATAATTTCATTAAACAAAATCAACATTATGTTTTAAGTGAACAACTCGAAAGTAATTTCAAAGAAATATATGACGCTTTTAAGAATTATTCCAATACTAAAAACTTCTTTGAGCCTTCTCACTTGAAGATTATCAAGGAAGCTACTCACTTCGATATAATCGATGGATTAAAACAATATTTAACTAAATTATTTATACAACAATCTCAAGTTTCCGTCGAATCTTTGAATAAAATGAATATTGACAATATTTCAACACCTAGGCATAAACGAAAGCGGGATGATCAAGAGTTGAATAATTGGTATAACGAGTTAAGGAAATTACATGATGACTTGGACATTTCAGATGAATTCGGTGAATTTTTAGAGAACATTTGGGAAATAATTAATGATTCAGACTTTGTATTAAATCGTGATGTGGACGAAATCGATTTTCAAAGAGAATCTAAAAGACACAAGAAAAGCGAAAAAAAGGAATAGGTGATATTATATTTTTCAAACTTTTCGTACTCATTACATTACCATTTTGCCCGCATCACTCATACGACGTGTGACACGTCCATGTCGTGATTTCCGGTCCAAATCAGATGGAAAATATCCGGAAAATCATTTCATCGAATTTTAAAATCACGAAAATGCAATAGTACTATTTAATTGTACATATTTAGCAAACTATATGACAATATTACCGTGCAGTGTTAGATACCAAATTTACTATCATAGTATATACAGCACTATATGATTGGCCTAGCCTACTATTTAAGATTTTTAAAATTTTGTCGATCAAATTTATTAAAAAAATTTATCATAGCAATTTTATTTAATAAAAACCGTATATATTTAAAATGTTCTAACTCTCACTCTGGCAGAGCAAATTCAATTCTGTAACTTGCAAATGATATATAAATAGGATGCTTTTAAAACTATGTTGAGATATTTTTCATTTCATTTATTAAAGCTGACGAAAATTACGAATTAATGATTATTTTAACGATTAAGTTATAGAGAACTACTAAAATTTACGTATTAATATTAAATATGGCAACATAATTTTAAAAGCACACTATTTATACGCCGATTACAAGTTACAGATTAAATTTGTTCTACTATAGCGGGAGTTAGAACGTTTTAATAGTATTATTTAAACGATTAAGTTATAAAGACCTACTAAAATTATTAAATATAGAAACATAATTTTAAACCCACAATATTTTTATACCATTTGCAAATTACAGAATCGAATTTGCTTTACTAGAAAGTAAGTTACAACATTTTAAAAATACATAGTTAATTAACTTATAACGGCATTAACATTTTACTTGATGTTTATTTTCGGGTAATTTCTGGTTATTTCTAGGTTTGCTTAAACTTATGAATTTCGATTTGCTGATTAATGCTTTGGTGTACCCTCGTGAGCCGCCACATTGCCCATTTTATCCAAAAAGGAAATTGTTTATTCCAAAATTTTTTTACCGAATTCGTGTTGTATTTATAGAGTAAAAAAATATAGGGCTTCGTATTTTTTTAAGTAAATATTTGCAAATTATTTGCTTTGTTTATTTTTGACAAATAACGGTCTTACGTGAGTTTACTGCATTCGATTTTTCATTTCTTGTACTGACTGAAATCTCAAACATGGTTATTTATCGTGGCGTCAATTCTGTAAATTGATTTTAGATTATAATTTGTGACATGTTTCATGGCATGTAAGTATGTTGTGGTAATGACACGTATTATTTACTTGGTAAGCATATCGTAAATTTAAAATTATTTTTCTTATTATACCTCTTAATTAACAAAATGCCTTCGCATGTTCCTCTGATCATTCTAATTGTCGCAAAGGATGTTAGAACCTCTTATGTACAAGGCCTAACAAAGTATCAATCTGATAAAGACATTTTTCAATTTGTTAGATGGAAATATTTTTATTCATACAATAAACTTCTCACCCGGTAGTAATGTAAATAACAAACAATTAACTATCTTACCTCTTAAGCATATTCTATCCTAATTATCATTATCATTATCATTAAATTATACAATTTTTCACTTCGACCCTTCAATGCATAGATCTTTTCGTCATTTGGCACTCACACAATCACCAAACTGTTGACCTTTTCATCCTCGATCATTTGTCACAAATCTGTAGATCAAATCATCAACTATCGTATTTCAATATGGTTAGTTCGAAGGAAATAATCACCTTTTTTTTTTTGATCGGTTCGATCAACATTAATAATTATTGGTTAAGCTTGGAAGATCATCAATGTCATGCCTAAGATGTCAATCGGCCTAAGTTTAGGGTAAGAGTTAGTGTTAGGGTAAAATTAGGGCTTAATTTAGACCAACCAATATCGATTAGTTAATGTAGCCAAAAAAATCGACATCTGAAGCAAGTGTTAATTTGTGGCGCAACATTAATATCCAATTCTACAATTACTCGGTTTGACTCTTCAACCAGTATTATTCGTCAATAGCACTGCCATTTTCTTTTTGCATTTAACTAAGTATAATCTTTATTTCTAGCATTGATTATCTTCAACTTAAATTTAAAAAATTTATCAGTTTCTATCTATTACTGTAATACCATATACCTGGTAAATTCATCCTGATTGCCATTTTTAAAAAATAGTACAATTTGTCAAAATCTATTCTTACAAATTGTACATATACATATATATATACGTATAAATCCATATTATTTCTTTTCCCTACCATTTCTTTTCCCTACCATTTTTTTTGCTAACATTCATTTGTCTGGAATGGTAAGTAACAGAATTTTTCAGAAATTTATAATTGAGTTTATAATAATTTCAATGCAATTAACACAGGTCAAAATAAAGCAAATCGGGTTCAAATCTGTTATGATATAAACCCGATTTAAAACAGATATTTGGCGGAAATAAGATACCTATAGGATACAATTCGGATTAATATTAGCATACAAGACATATGGGGTCTTTGCCTTGAAAATCAAGTATGGGACATATGATTTACTATGTCCCGTAACTCAATTTTCAAGGCAAAGACCCATATCATCAAACTGATAGCTTAATAGATAAATCAATAGAGCTTATCTTATAGCACTATTGATTTACTTATTAAGCTATCGGTTTGTCAATATGTCTTGTATGCTGATATTAATCCAAATTGTATCCTATAGGTATCTTCTTTCCACCAAATATCTGTTTCAAATCAGGTTCATATCATGATCTTGTGATGCCAATTTGAACCCGATTTGCCTTATTTTGACCTGTGTAACTCAACATTAACTTCATACTGTGTTTTAGAATTTTTGACAGTAACTTGCATTAACTCAACCATAACACATGCAGTGTGTTACAAATATATAAGTAAGATCTGTATTAGAATTTTTATAGTACAAAATCATTATAATTCTAATGCAAACCAACACAACCTTAACTACATATTATATATTGCCAAAATAGTGAGTAAATTATATAAAAGTTTTTTACAGCACTATACATCATAATAAAATCACAATAATTCTAATACAAGCTATATATTATTAAAATAGCAAGCTTTGCTGTAGAATTTTTTTACAGCAACCAATTCATTAATTTTAATACAAATCAACCTTAACCATATACTGTGTACACCAGAATAGTAAGTTCTGTAACAATTTTTTTTAGCAAAAATTATAATAATTCTAATACAAACTAATTTAATCTTATATTGTATATACTGGATGTTCTGCAAAGAATTTTTTACAGTAACTCATGATAGAAATTGCAATAGTTTTATGCCAACCTTAATTACATATTATGTGTTACCAGAATAGAGAGATAAGTTCTGTATTTATTTTTATAGTAATTCATGACAGAAATTACATTAATTCCAATGCAAACAACTTCATACTTACCATACTTATAGTGTGTTACTGTAGCAAAGTTTTTAAGTAATCCATAAAAAAAATCATTAAATTTCTATTGCAAACTAACTCAACTATATAATGTATGTCATCAAAATAGTAAGTTCTATAACAATTTTTTGTGTTAACTCACAATAAAATTCATGATAATTTCAATACAAACTAATTCAAATATATGCCATAATAATAACGATTAAAAAAAATCTGCATTATTACAAATTTATATGGGACTATACATATGTTTGATTTTATTAGACGATCAGCCACCCCAATGTGACATGGCCATCAAATTTTTAAAAAAAAAAAATATCAACAATCAGGTTTACAAGCCAAAAATATAAATATTTGTTTACTATTGCATAATTTTCTTTAAATCTTTTCATTTACTTAATTAATAAAATTAAAATCAGTAAACAGATCAAGAACATAAATACTTATTACTATATATGATATCCTTCAAATCTTTTTATTATATCAATTATTTTTCTAGTTTGTGCATATAAAGATTATTCATTAATCAATATAATCAATTTAGATTCTCAATTAAGAATATAAATATTTATCTCATTAGAATTATTTATATCTGCTGATTTTGATAATAAATAAATGTTTTCTTTTTATCCTTTTAATGCCAATTCTGTATTTAATTTAACCAATTCTTTTTTAGCATAAGTCTCAGTGACCTCATAATATAGATCAACATATTTTTTAATTTCATAAAAGTTGAGATATGCAAAGTGTAATTATTTTGTTAATGTCTAAAATTAATATATGCTATCATATATTACTATTAAAATCTTGATAAAGTAAAATTACTTGCTTTTGCTTCTTTGAGTTATTCTAATTCAACTCTACACTGTTCTAATTTAACTTTTAATTCCAATATTAATAGAGCGTTCAAATTATTAATATTATCTACACTATTGAAAAATTGGGTCGATGGGTTATGCAAAATGAAAATTAACTTTACGTGGCCTTATAATACTGTACAGTAGGAGGTTCTTCACAGACGAGGTTTCAAGTACTACTCTATGTAAGTATACTTCACTTAGAGACGTTTTTTAAGCAGAAAATAGTAAAGTATAGTAAAGTATAAACGCTAAAGTTTCTAGAAATTTCGGATAGTTTTCCATATACTTGAAACATTAGGTTTTAAAAGTAGTTTGGGAAAACTTTATCAGAATAATTAAATAAATTTTCAATGTCATTGAAGTCACAATGGTAGGTGAGTTTATTATTGGAAGCGCGAAATAATGCTCGTGAACGTTATTTTGAAAATCATGTCCTTCAAAAAATAATTTATATGGTGTCACGGTTTAAAATTTTAACTCGTGACTTGATGTGACTTGGTAGTACTAAAAGCTTAAATGACCCGAGCCACAAGAATATTGTGAGTTGCTGCTGAAAGGCTTAGAAATATAGATCAATCCCGGTGGTTGGTTACTCCCATCATACGATAAACATCAGATAGGAAGCAATCGAATGATGTGTAAGAAACCGGTAATTGTGAGTTGAATTGCGACCAAATTGTGAGCAATATTTGGTGGCCTCCCTAACGCGGGTTGCTCACAACCCAAGACTGATTGCTGGAAGATAAGGTTGAGGTTAAAGATAGCGCAGTAGCTCTTAGTGAATTGAAATGTATTTAAGGCATGAGTTTTCGCCTTAGTAAAGTTTCCTCAGATTACGATTCAGAACCTACGATGTCTTAGTTATAGAATATAAAATAAGAATCGGATCTCACATGTGTTGTGTGTTGTATTTGAGTTTTATGTATTACACTGTTTTATTAGTTTAATTATATGTTGTATTCTTCTTTTATTATTATTGTTATCTTGCATTACATTGTTACATAATAAATTACACCCCGAATAATTAAAGCCTGATCTAGGGCCTTTCTAAAGTTAATTTTTATGTATTACTCGTTCAAGCAATAGACTCTATAAATGGTTAGTTACAAGATATTTATGGTAATGATTTACCATTAAATTACTTTAAAGAGTAATACCTCAAATCGGCATAATCAACATTAGAAAGGCCCCTAATTAAGTGATAACCCGACCCACTTAAGTGTTTCGTGACATCATATCACGTGTACAAGTGCTATAAATCTAAGTCAAGTGAACCATCGAAGCTAAATTAGATTAACATCCGTAATTGCTCTCCCAACCGATGGCCACAATGGTCTCGAATTAATGTAGCACATAATTTACTGTTGCGATAGATATACAGTCGATACTCATATGTGCACACTCACATTAGGGTATTTCATATACTAAATAATCAAGTCTATATGAGTGTCGCCAAGGGAAAACCTGTCATCGGACTTTCAATTGTATTTTGTGTACAGTTAGCTATCTCATAGATGGCTAACTGTACATAAAATATAGTTGAAAGCCCGATGACAGGTTTTCGCTTGGCGGCACTCATATAAGGTATTATAATAAAATTACTAGTACGGATTTTTTATATATTATGAAGATCCTGACATACCCGGCAATATTCTCTAACCGAATCTTAAAAATTCAGCATTAAAACTATCACATAAGCTTAAAACTTTACATATAATATGATTAGTCAACTTTTTTTACTCAATTAAACTTTAAATTTTCGGTTACCAAAGCCAATTCGTAAAAAATAACATGGCTTTTTTTGATTAAACATCTAACGATAACAAAAGCCGAGTTCTAAAAAGATTCAGTATTAAAACAATCAAAAAACTTATAATAAAACTTTATATACAATATAAAGAAAGCCTTCTTTACACAATTACAGTTTCAAAATTTTGGTTATTAAGGCCAATTCATAACACATACACTTCTTTTAGCTGGAGTTTATATAGTAAACCAAAAAAAAAAAAAATACTGTTAATGTAATAGTTAAAAATGTTCGAATATCAAAAGTTTTAAACTGTAATTTCTTTTGGCTGCACTATGGCAATTGTTTGCCACAAAAATCGCCAGAAAAGATCATTAATACGTGAATTGAATCAATTTTTTGATTCGTTTCTTTTGATAGTAATTTACTAGTAAAGCCGATCAATTTTATGCATGAAATCTTACACTAATGTCATTATTACTGTACCTTACATAAATTTTGATTAATTAGTATATGAAATACCCATAATAATAATGATATGCGCATATAATTTGATCGGTCTAATGTAATTATTTAATATTATATATAGATTAGTCTCCATAATGAATATTTTATTACCCAACAACGTGCATTTATTATAGGTCGACTGGAAAATCATCTCTTATTTCGAAATAACGCACATAAGCGTATTCGAAATAACGTACAGGTCAATTAATTAGTGCACAGGTGGACGTTATTTCGCGCTTATACGGTAATAGTAATATGATATAAACCTAGCTGAGCCGTTTTTAGAGCTGATGCTTTATTAGTAGGCTTGGAACTGAGCCGTTCACATCACTATTCCCAAGGGTAAATCGATTTTATATTAAGCAAACCTCTTTTCTGGTTTTAATAAAAGTTGTAGAGGAGAGTAAACGTTAAAATTGGCCCGGTGGATTGCGAGATATGTGTATTTTTGTCTTCGTGACCAATGTGCGAAATTCAATGTTCTCGCCATTTTCTGAGATCATTAATTAATCTTTGAGAACATAATTTATTAAAACAAGTTCCCTATTTTAAGACATTGGATAAATTTTACATATAAAACAAATTTAATTTTTTATATTGAGAACAGAAAAAAATTTTTGAGAACGTCAAGAGTTTAAAAATGTACTTATGAGAACATAAAATCAAAATTGAATTTCACACACCTATGTTTAGTAAACAAAGAAGTAAAAGTATAGTCATGAAGACAAAAATGTACATATCTCGCCATCTACTGGACCGATTTTAACGGGTTAACCGCCATTATGACCGAAATTCTCTCCTCTACAACTTTCAGTAAAAGTAGAAGAGTTGTCTAGTTAGTATAGACTCGATTTGTCCTTAGGGAAACACCAGATTCCAAAAAAAAAAAAAAATTACAAAAGATACATAGTAAACATTATCCCCACAGATTACCATGTTTTTCACTGGTTCCCACGCGGATCACGAATTAATTGAATTGAAATTAATAAAATTACTAACATATAAATTCTCGTGAATACCTATTTTAGAAATGAAAGATCTTATTTCATTACTAAAGGACAAATAATGAAGTGTTAATAATTTCTAAATGCAGAATGGATAAAGGTGGCAGTATTATATATTTTCGCGGATTATGGTGAAATCAGATGATCGTGAAATCTGGAGCCTTTATTTAAAAATTTAAAACCTCCTATACTCTTTTATTATAAGCCCTAACCCTAAATCCTAATCCAAATCTAAAAAAACGGCTAAAAAAATGTACACCAAAAATTTTTAAAACCCAAATATTAAATGTTTGATTTCACGATCATCCGTGACATATATTAAAACTTAGCGCAGAAGAATAAATTCTGTGTGACGGCGCAATTAAAGTTTTTTATTTTATTTTATCTAATATCAATTTAAGAGCGTGTGTACAGTACATATACAGATAATATATCAGATATAAATAAAATTTGGCTTTTCTTGGCATCACTAATTTACGTTACATTTTTTTTGTTAGCTTATATAATTTGTGCACATTAAGTGCATAAACATGATCGAGTACGTATGTACATCACAATCGATTTACTTATTTGAACCAAAAAGGAAGTCAAATTTTGTAAATAAAAAATAGAAGTTTAGGATTAGGACGTTAGAGTTGTGAGCTTTAGCGATAAATTGGAGTTTCTAATATGTAAAATTTCATCCCCGTTATTTTTTATTAGCCCACAAAGGTCGGTTTAAACACTAGTTTTTTGAGTACTTTCGCTTTCTTTCTTTTTTCTTCTTTCGCACATGTTCGGATTATGTTGGGCACAATTAATATCTGTAATTTCAAATTTTTTGGTAAACAATCAAAAAAAGCTAATGCATTAAATGATTATCGAGGTGATTTTTATAGAAATGCTACATATATGCATTTTTCGATTACCCGCCAGTAATACGTAGTAAACAGAAAAACAAATGTAAATAAAATGCAGACAATTTACACAAGACAATTTAGAAAACAATAAAATGAACATGGAACTTTGAAGTGAAAAATATTAAATAACCCCTTTTTCATTCCTCATAATTCTTCTTTCTTTAGTCATATTCCATCATGAAGGTTGTGCTTAGCATTATTACTTTCATTCTCATCACCTTTGCGATTGCTGATGGACACCAACACAAGTTCCACTATCATCGCAGGCACCTTCATAAACCACATCGTCATCAGCCTAATAAATTCCTTCACAAGCATGAATACCATCCACCTGTCAAAACCGCAACGAGACATTGTGCTCAAAATGTCCTTTGTCGACAAGATTTCATATGGTGTCAATCTGAATGCAAATGTATTCCAAAGACTACAACCCCAACTACTACTCCGACGATGCATTGTGATCCTATCTATTGTCCACAAGGTTTCGTATGGAAAAAATCCGAATGCAAATGCATTTCGATGACCAAAACCGGAACCCCAACCACAACTTCAACGAGACGCTGTGCTCAAAATGCAGATTGCATGGTAAATTATGAATGGAGTCAATCTGATTGCAAATGCATCCAGAAGGCCACAGCTGGGTCCCCAACAATAATCACAGCTCCAACCACAACTTCAACTAGACATTGTGTTCAAAATATGATGTGCATGGTAAATTATGAATGGAGTCAATCTGATTGCAAATGCATCCAGAAGACCACAGCCGGGTCCCCAACAATAATCACGGCTCCAACCACAACTTCAACTAGACATTGTGTTCAAAATATGATGTGCATGGTGGATCTCGTATGGGATCAATCTGAATGTAAATGCGTTCAGAAGACCACACCAACCGACGCAGATGCCGCTAGAGCCGATTCACCTATAGAAACACGCGATTCAAGACCACTTCCGGATAAAGGAGCGTATGCTTCTAATCTTGCTTATCAAAAATACTCAATAAATCCAGCCCAATAAAATTTTATTTTACATGATTAATTTATTAATGTTCGTTGAATGAAATGAGTAATTATAGATTATCTTTCTGTATAAAACTTTTATCATAAATTGTACACTTTTTTTAATTCCAGAAGTTCCAGAAATAAAAATTTTCAATATGTCCGTAAATAATAACACATTTATAGCTCTGATAAAGTGTACTTATGTATTAAAATGTTTTAAACCTGTATTTGAATCATTTACAATAAAATAACAGTATTTTTGTGCGAATATTATAAATCGATGAAATGCATGCCCAATGTGACTTCACCGTAGTCAACCATTTGGCGAAAATAATAAGGTTTACATTGAAAGTACGTACGTTGAAAAGTGTCAGGATGAACCTATTTCGGAAATGATGTTATACAGCTAACTACAACTAAAACCATCTAAACAATTATCACACAAAATTCTTAACTTAAATGATAGACTTCGATAGAGGCGAAAAGGGCATGGTCATATTCAATAACGGATTCAAAGTTTGTGGTTTGCATTACTTTACCAAAAAAAAAAAAAGAGGTTAAAGAATTTTGCTAATTTTACTGTTTTGTAATTCTAAGATTTGTACAATCCAATTATATAGTCGAGATCCTCATTATCTTCATTTTAAAATATCATTTGCACATCATTATGGCGCCTTGTAAAATAGATACTATTTAGCCCCAAAATTTAAGTTTTTCATAGTTTGTGTCGTGGGTAGTGCATCGATCGGCGAGGAAATTCTAATTCGTCATACCTGTATACATTCTAGTAGCCACTGCTGCAAGTACATTTATCTAGGCATTGTTGACGTTCTATGTTTGAAAAACGAAGCGACGGTTGCGAGATCAGGTGACTTTATTGCAAAACTTACTTTGTTGATACTAATGTCACTTATATCACGTGCAAATTATCAATAAAAATAAAATTTTTCAAAAATTTGAGCGAAAATGAATTATAAAATTAAATAAAAAAATTTTTATCAAATTCGGATGGTTGGTTGTCATTTAAAGATTTGCAGCACTTCTTTTTCTTAAAATTTTTTAAAAAAATTTAAACGAATATTTCTCAACAACCAGCTATTCGAACTTGATAAATTTTTTTCATTTTAATTCTGTGGATTTATAGAATTAAAATTGATCGAATTTGGATAACTGGTAATCGAGAAAGGTTAAAAAAATTTGGTGCAACTTTTTTTTTATAGGCGTCTAAACTTTGAACAAAGATTACTCGGCACTTAACTGATCAAATTCGATCAAATTTTTTTTATTTTAATTCTATATGCTCATATAATAAATAAAAAAATTTTGATCGAATTTGATCAAGTAAGTGCCGAGTAATCTTCGTTCAAAGTTTAGGCGCCTATAAAAAAAGTTGCGGCCAAAATTCTTTAAATTTAAATGAAAATTTATCAATAACTAGCTATTCAAATTTTTTATTTTATTTCCATATTCATAGAATTTAAAATAAAAAAATTCATCAAATTTCGTTAGCAGGTTGTCGAGAAATCTTCGTTTAAAGTTCAAAGAAAGAAAAATTTATCCAGGTTTAGTTTTTTTTTCGATATTTTAAGTTTTTTTTTTTTTTTTTTTTAACTTTTGACAAAAAAATTTTATCGAATTTGATCAAGCAGGTATTGAGAAAAACACTTCATTTAGAATGATATACCCCGTTCGTGATGTACTGTACTGTACATACGTACGTATCTTGCTTTAAACGACCCCTATTTATGGTTAGTCTGATGGACTTTAAGGTTCTAGTTAGATGCAGGGTTTAGCGTTAGTGCAGTATTATTATTGTATATTATTGATTATTTAAAGCTTTCTATGAATAGCATTAGATGGGTAATAGTGTTCCGCAGAACCGAACTAGAAACGATCCCGGTTCGAATCTGGGCCTGCTATTTTTGAAAAATTCTGTTCCAGATCTTTAGTTGGATTCGAACCGAAATCAAATAGCGCATGTTGATTGGTTGTATTTCGGGTCTCGCCGGTCGATTCCAAGTTTTTTCGGTTTCGGAACTCTATTTGGACTCGGGTCCTTAAAGAACCCACCGGAACCAGTCCGAACACTGTTTTAATAAACTTGTTTAAATATTTAGAATATGTGGGATTGTCCAATAGAAAAAGGAGAACGATTTTTAGATCCGACAAGAACTGCGAAAAAGTCACGTTTTTGCGCTTTGAACACAACTTCGAGAACTTAGAACTTTTAAGTTCGAATTGCATTGATATTGTAATCAAGAACGTAAAAACGGACTTTTTCAAAATTTGATCATATCTAAAGATAGTTCTCTCCTTTTCTATTAAACTGCGGCCATATAAATCTAACTATAGTTTAATCTTTATAGTCACTTAGATAATCATCGAATAGATACGGATTATTCAGAACACTACTAATAAATTCGAATTTGGGTGACCACATCCATATATAATGCAAGCACTCTAGTTAAATGATTTAAAATTTTAGCAAAAAGCGTCCTTACAGATTTTATAACCTTATTTCTATTACATAGTTTAGATCAGAATAATAACATATAACACATGAAGCCAAATAATTTATTGATTACATAAGCACGCCGTAATGTAAGAAATAAAAAAAAATATTTCTCGCAACAATATCCTGTTATGCGGTCCGCAAAAATAAAACTTTTACCACGTGTTAGAGTTAGAAGGCTATAACTACATCAAATTTTACAAACTTTGTTAGAGTAGAAAAGAAGTATAATAGTTTAAATATAAAGATAACGTTTTTTGATTGTTTTAATCCCATGTTACACTTGATCTTAGTATTCATGCGAGGCTTAGCACAACCACATATTAATTATGGTTATTTAAGCAACCATTTATGGAATGTATCTATTAAATACGTAATAAATGCACAAATAGGGAATATGATCCATCCTCATGATGGTATTGAAGTCTTTAACACGTGACAGGGCTATAACATGACCCGAACCACAAGAATATCGTGAGGCCCCGAGATCGGGGCTGAAGGCTTAGAGTATTGATTGGTTTTAATATTTACTTTGCTTCGGCGTTTGTTAATCATACGATAGACATTAGGTAGAACATGATCGTATAATGTGTAGGGAAACCGGCTGTTGTGAGCTATGGTTGTTGGAACATCAGGGTATAGGAATTGTGAATAAGTGAGCAATTTCACATGCAAATTGCGAGTAAATATTGTAAGTAAAAATTTGGACAAAATTGTGTGGCTTTTCTGACGCGCAATTGTCAGCAACCCTCGCGCAATTGTCAACAACCCTTGCGCAATTGTCGGCAGCCCTCACGCAGTTGTCGGCAATACTCGCACAATTGTCAGCAACCTCTCAATTGATGGAAAGTAATATGGGAATAAAAGGATAGCGCAGTAAGACCATAGTAAGTAAAAATGTATTTAATGGGTAACTTTTCGCCTTAATAAAGTTTGATCAGACTACGATGTCTTAGTTATAGAGTATATAAATAAAAATCGGATTTTCTCCGGTAGTATTTGTTTTATTATATTATAACTGTTATCTTGCATAATTATCCCAATACTATAAATTGTTACATGAGTAAGAAAGCGTATTAAAAGTTGATAGTAAAAGAACGAATAATTAAAGTGTGATATAATTAAGTGATAACTCAACCCCGAGTAAATTAATTCGCGGCATCATATCACGTGTACAAGCCGTAACGAACGTCATCCAAGTGAACTATCGGAGCTAAATTGAACTATATCCGAAATTGCTCTCCAAACCGATATCGCAGTCTATTACTGTTTACTGCCTGGTTTCAATCTAGCTCTTTATACTAGTTCCTACATCATTCGAACTTTCTTTTTTCTGATTCTCTGTTTACTGTCTTGCTTGCCTGTTTAATAACTGCTGCTCGTGGCGTTTATTGTTGATGTTGAAGATACTATAAATGCATGTATGTAAATGAAAATCAAATCACATGACATCAAGCGAATGCCCTATTTTCATAGTTCTCAATAGGTACCCGAGCGAAATGATTCATTATTAATCAACTGATTATAGAATAATCTATAGAAATGTAATCCAAGCTTTTTTGGCATCAACTGATTACGGCAGCTTTTGATCGGGATTTGAGATTTCACCAAAACAAAAACTATATTTGATTGAAAATATAAATTGATAAATAAAATGCATTTAATGATGTAATGGTATTTAAGACTTTGTTACGGCAAATCTCAAACAGTTTGGATTTGGGACACGGCAAAGCTATCTGTTAGGTACATCTACATTGTAAAAGATCCATTAGATTTTTCATGCATATAATCGGAAAAGCCATCTGGTGTTATGATCGAAGCCTACAGTAAATATTAGATAACAGACGATTATATTTTAAAATACAATTTAAACAATTACGCATGCTAATTAAAACAACTGAGGCTTCAAGACTATTTTTGTGCATTAATAACTTTAAACTGGATTAATTCAGTTATTTCGGTCCGAAATAGTTTAATGGCTGTTCAAGAACCTTTCAGCATATCTAAACTAATTTATTTTTTCAATGTTTACTAAACCAATAGACTCATTTCCCAAATCATTGCTTTCTATTCCACAGGAATTTAATTAAGCAGTATACAGTAGTATGATATTATATTCTATTTAATTATTATAAAACACACCGAACTATAAGAATTAGATGATAAAAAAAAAAACTCTAATATTGTATTTCACACGGAATTTTGGCTTATTTCACTACTAAATATTAAGTATTACAGCCAAGGGCTTATCTGTTACGGCATAGAATCTCAAAGTATACATAACATACTAATTACTGTAGATAATCAATTTTCTTATATCTTGGAAATTACACATCGATTAATGAATATTAACGTTTTTGTCATTACTGTAGAAGGGAATTGATTAATGAAGATTTACTTGCAAATAAAGCCACTAACTTTTATGTAATAATTTCAGATTTGTTAGTGCGTCAGCTTTTGTTTTCTAATTAATTCATTAACATTTTATTGCAAATCCTTTGACGGCTTAGGCAATTATTAGGCTTAAGCATCTTGTAGATCGGCGATAACAAGCGGAAATTGAAAATCCCTCTCTAATCTAATCTAATTCGCACGATAAATTTTTACTATTTATTAATTTTTTTTTTTTTTTTTATATATATATATATATATTTCCGATCGACAGACGGGTCGTAAAATCTTGCAGACTAATAATATATTATATTATGCAAAAAAAATCTTTAGTGCCAAAAGGCGCACCCTTCTCACAGCCACACACAGCCATAAAATATGAATAAGTGCAAAATCATGAGCCACTCAAGATCAGTGCGGCCAAAAATCAGAGATTACTTTTTATCGGTAACATTTTTAATTTAGTATTAGAATGCGTGGCTTAAGTACATATCTGAATCATACGATAAAAATTGCTGAGTACACGGATAAGTACTATAGTAGGAGAGCCAGGAAGAACATAATGTCATTCGACTTCTTCTGGCCTTTCAAGGTATTCAAGCCTCATACCTATGGATTCTCACACTTATAGGTTTTGTAAATCATTGATTTTTGATTTTCTATAAATATAGCTAGAAAGTTTTTCTTTCTAAAATCAAAGTTCTTGCGTATTACTCAAAAATATCATTTGCTTACTATCAAATAAAAAGCATTTTTTTAAAAAAAACGAAATAACTTTCGCTAAAAGAAACATTAATAAAATTTCATTAATAATGAAGGCCAACTTTATTCTCTTCCTTGTTTCCGTCTTCTTATTTGCTTTGGCTTCTGCCAATCCTAAAGCTGCTCCCTATCCCAAAGCCGGACCCTTCAGAAGAAGTCCCCAAACTGCCGCACAAGATTGCACGGTCGCATGTCAAAACAAATACACGGAGTGCATTAGTGGTACCACCAGCTATGGCTATAATGACGTATCAGCTCAAAATGAATGTCAAGTTAAAGTTACAAAATGTTATGCCCATTGTAATAAGAAGGATAATACTTATGCTACATATTGAGGAAAAACAGTTGTAATTTTTGTTAGTGAATTACTGGTTTTTTAGTTAGTTCATTTGTTATTTCCGGTTTTTTTAGTTAGCTTTATTTATTTATGTATGTGTAGTACATGATTTATTTAAAAATGTAAATAAATCTTTTTATATATTTATTTTTTTGTGATAGAAAAAGGTAATCGAAGATAATTGATTTTGATGAATTTAATGCCATAAAAAAATGATATCTTATGATAAAAATAAAATTTGCGATAAATTAGATTTATAACGCTTCTTAAATTGCAGTATCGCAAATAAATCTAAATTAACATGCCTAAAATAAAAATTCCTAAGATCCTCTATTGTATTCCAATAGTATAGCAGGTCTCAAATTAGTAAAATTTTGTCGGTAAGAAAAAAACCAGAATCTTATACTGCATTAATTTCGTATAATATACTATTAGAAATACTGTAATATAATAGAATAGATAAAGTCTTGAGTGCCTTTATTTATAGATTCATGCATAAAAAGTGCCAAACTTGTTTTTTTTTTTTTTGTGGATATCGAATGTTGAAAACAGTGTTTTTTTTCTTTTTTTCTGTTTCGTTGATATTTTATTTTGTGGGTGGCTATAATAAGTAGACTTAAAAAGGGCCCGTATTATTTCACCGACAATCATTTCATAGACACATTTCACTGACAATTATTCACCGACAAGTTTATTTTACCGTCAGTCTATTTCACCGAAGCTCATTTCACCGACAAGTTTTTTTTTATAAATTACACTAACTTTAACTCCAATTCTAACCTAACCCTAATGATACTGACCAGAATTACATTGTCTGTAAAATGGGCTTCTGTGAAATGAACTTGTCGGTAAGTAATGGATTTACTCCTTTCTCACTGTGATACTATTCAATTGCTGTAAATTTGCTTTAACTTTAAAGTTGGAAAGAATAGATTCTATACTAAAAGTTTGCAAGGAATATTTTTTGTTAGAACGCAAGAGGCAGTTTTTTAGACAAGATTTTGAGTTATTGGCTATTTTTTGAAAAATGCAACAAATACGAACAAATTCCATGTTACGCACGCGGTAAGTAATTGTCGGTGAAATGTGGTGTTTACGAAGTGACCCACCTAGTATCGTCACCAAAATCAGTTACGTATAATGGAGCTTAAATTTATTGCCGATATTAAAATTAAAGCTAATCGACATTTGATCAATAACATAATAACAATTTACGATGAAAATTTTTATTTCTTTGGATATCGTAATACAAAATATTTTTCTAAATAGAACATACACAACTTTATTCATTTTTTTGTCGAATTACGAAACCAAAAAACTGCATTTCTAAATAATTATAAGTCACGTTTTAAGTTACAACCCGTGTAAATGGAAGCATAAAATAGAAACGTGAGGATCGAATTTTAAATGTTATTCACAAGCAAAAAGAAAATGCTATAAAATCCGAAGAGCTTGAATATATAGTTTATGAAAAATTTATGGATGTTGAGGAAGAAAGCAATATGTATATGAATCTTGAGATAATTGTAGATATTTCCCAAACAGTTAACGAATTGGAAGTAAATAACTTTTGCAAGTTCATTATCATTTTATTATGATTTAAAATCTCTAAATCTAATATTAATTTAGATACAATGCAATTCTCAATATCCTCTCATTACGGAAGCTAAAGAAACTTTATGGGAAAATATTCGAATATTACCTTTCAATTACACACAAGTCAATTTAACGATCGATATGGTAAATTCAGAAAACCAAAATATAGACAATGAAGAATCGAGTACTGAAGATAGTGAATCCAATCTGAAATTTTAAGTACAAATAAACTCTTCATTAGGTACAAAATTTTTTTTTCATTATAATTCCATGTTTATTTATTAATTTTATGTTTTAGGCTCTTGATTGTCTTGAAAAGTCTAATAATCTTCCCAAACAAAAAAATGGCTTCGAAGTATTGTATCGAATTTTAAAGATTTTGAACGGGTAAAAAGTTTCCAAAAATTTGTAGTGGACGTAACGAAATACTTTTTATTAGTAGCATAAAAAATTCAAAGTGAAGCTTTATACGTGTATTGAATTTGGATGTAAATGTATTCTATACATTTGAATTGAGTGTAATTTGACTTATAACTTGCAGCGATACAGTAATTAAATAAATCTTAATAAGTTGAATAAATATAATAATAATAATAATAATAATAATAATAACTTAGATTATTTCTTCAAAAATCTTGTGATTCTATTATTCTTGTGCGCAGATTGAAAATTTAAAAAGCGATTACGTAACTGATTTTGGTGGCGATACTAGGCGCGTTGAGCGTAAAAATAATAGTGAAAACCCCGTAATGAGCAATTAGTAAACCGGGGAATAACTATTACTTATTTTTTAAAAATTTTTATTAGCGAATAACAAGCTGTTAAAATGTTGTAAGTTAATAGAATATAAATATATTGACAATATTTTAATGATATTTAAATTATTTTAACTATGTTTTAACTATATTATAAATATATTTATCAAAATACATAGGCTTCTGTAAGTAAAGCCCGAAGTCTGGTTTCCCCATGATGCATCCAACAAAATTGGTGTCCACATCTGGCCTTCACATGTCGATTACAATTGCCATTTTCTCAGTTATACGTATTGTTACACTTTGGACTTGAGTTACGAAGGATTTTTGGCATTTTTTCTAAGTGTTTCTAATCTTCTTCATTCTTCCTCTTGCCACCTACATTCTTCTTCTTCCCTTCGCCTACGTACTTCTTCTCTTCACCTATCTTCTTCTTCTTCTATTATTAGTCTGCGTTGTTCTTCCTCAATTAATCTGAGTTCTTCCTCTTCTCTTAGTCTGCGTTCTTCTTCTTCTATTATTAGTTTGCATTGTTCTTCTTCGATTAATATAAGTTCTTCCTCTCTCTTAGTCTGTGTTCTTCTTCTTCTATTATTAGTTTGTGTTGTTCTTCTTCAATTAATCTAAGTTCTTCTTTTCTTATTAGTCTGCAACGTTCTTCTTCTACTAATCTAAGTTCTTCCTGTCATCTGCGTTCATCTTCCTGTTCTCTGCATTTTTTGCACTCAACATCAATTAGAAGTCTGTACACAACACAGGACATTTCCCACACGAATTGCAGATCATTACTGGAGAGCCTTTAGGAAATAGAATTTGAAGTAAGGGTAGATTAATAATGTTGATAAAAATATTTAATCAGATATTCAATATAATTTACCTTCTTGATAATGGTCCTGTCCTGAACCGCAATTCGGATTTAAGCACCATTAAAAAGTATCAATTTGCGATAATGCAAAATTTAGCAAGAATTTTTCATATCTACAATAAAAATGTAAAAGTTTATTTAATATATATATTTTTTTCTAAAAAACAATAAACAATGATTCGTATACAATGTGATCTAATAAACACACCGTCTAAATGTCTCCTCACTTGCGAATTCTTTTATATTTTTCTGATTTAATATTTTATTATATCAATCTTCCAGACATTTAATTTTAACATTCTTAGTAACTTCATGACGATTATTTTCAGAATATAAAATGTTAATAATTTCTTTATTAAATTCACGCTCAATATGTTCACCTACACAATCACGACATATAGAAATATCATGACCACATTAGTCTGTAATTTTCAAAAAGACATTAATTTCAAGACTCTTTAAACATTTAGAGCAATTCTTCTTTTGGGTTATTTGGTTAGGAACTTGGTTACATTCTTCTTCAAATAGCATTCGTTCTTTTCTTAAAAGCATGCATTCTTTTTCTAGTTATTTACATTCTTCTTCCAGACTTCTTCGTTCCTCCTCTTGTTGTCTACGTTTACGTTCTTCCTTATTTTGTTTACGTTCTTCTTCTAGCGATCTAAGTTCTTCTTCTAATTGTCTGTGTTTTTCATTCAGTGCTAAGCTATTTTCTTCTGTTGAATTATTCCGAGAGGTACTTTCAATTGCAGTATCATGAAAAAAGAATTCTTTAGGATAACCCTCATCATATAAATATTCATAATTACTATCAGCCCAAAAAGTAATATCTTCAACATTAAATTGCGCACGAAATTCAAGGTATATTGGTGTATTAGAAGCTTTAAAAGTAGAAATTTCAAAATAATATAATTCTTGATTATTAGAAAGAGTAGATGATTGTAATGCAGTTACACTATCGCCTGTGTCCCAAGAATTAACAGTGTATTCTATTGTCACTATCTTCTCTTTGTCTTTACTAGAATGCTGCACAATAACTTGCCCATAAAGATTAATAGATCCATTGTTTTCATCAGTAATTTTTATAGATTTTAAAAATATTTTATCAGACATTTTGAAAAAATTTGTTCTTCTTAGAGAAGATATACAGTATTGGGAAGATATATTGATTTTTTTCAATTACAAAATTCGCAAATAAAGATATTTATAAGAGTTAATAAATTTGTAACTGTGGCTACAGTAACCACATCCAAAGTTACTCACAGAATCTGCGCATCGCAGATTCTGCATATAGATTTTAAACTCTGACCACATCCCATAACGATAAAAGCCAATCAAATTTTAAGATTGTGTAACATAACATAAGCAAAAATTCAAAATAAATATTTATTTTGTCAAAAACTCAAAATTGAGTACTAACAAAAAAAATTACTTGCTATAAAATTTACTTTTTGTCTGTATACTATCTTTATTTCACCCTAACTCTAACTAACAAAAAAAAGAGCTATTTTTAATTGTTGTGATAGTTACGTTGTACCTGATCCTAGTTATGGCTACAGTAGCCTGTGGCTTCATATAGACTAATTCTTTTTATAAAAGTTTATTTATATTTTTTATTAAAATAAATGCTAGCACTAAATAGTCAATTATTTTATTTAGAAACTTTCATGCATGGAAGAATTCTAATTTACACAGGTGATTATCACCTATACACATAACCAGTGTTGGCCAATTGCATGTCATATAAATTTTTTTAAAAGATCATAATCATATAGCTGTTAAATTATATATCATATAATAAAAATCATATGATATATGATTACTTGTCATATGATCGTTATGATTATGATTTTATTATGTTATGATTAATATCATATAATCTATATATAGAACTTAAGAAAACTTAAAAGAATATATGAAACAAGATGTTCTCTTGTATTTCAACTTATAAAAATAGCAATATTTAACATAGTCACAATACAATTATACACAAAATAGCACTATTTAATACAGTATTACATAAAGATTCTATGTATATACATTATACAACTTATTACTAGTGTATTGTGAAATTAAGCTATAATTCAACATATTAAATACTGGGAACTTTGAAATCATTAAATTAATATAATGTATTTACTTCACATTCTAACTTATTTTGTTGTATCTCAATAAAATATCTTAATTTGAAGACATTTGATTAGTACAGCCAATATTTATATATATATTAGTGCATAATAAATTTTAGTAATGGTTAATTTCATTTTTCTGTACCATATCTAAATCGAGTATAGAGTAGGAATATATAGATATAATTGGTTAGTTAATTAATAAAGTGGGAAACAAACAGGTAGAATAAAACAAAAGACAGGTTAGAAATAATAGTTACAGATTAAAGAAATAATTTAATTATCTTTAACAATTATACTTTTAATGTCTAACTACTATAAAACCCAAATACTCTAATAAATATTCATTTGCATCATCAAGCATAGTGGAAGTTCGTTTTGATTGGCCAAAATTGGAGTAAATATGATTGGCAACGATCTTTTTTTTTATATAGTCAATTGAAAATTTTAAAGTACTTTTATAAGTGAAGATCGTCATGACATATAAATTTTTTTGCAATATGTAAACATAACAACCGGCTTAATAATCTATTATTACACGTCTAAAGCGAACATTTTTTAACTTGGGATACAATAGGATACAAAAGATGAGAAAACTAGATGAGAAGTGAAAGTTTTGCAGCCTTAATAGCTTCAAAAAGGTCAGGACACTGAAGTTACTTGAAATTCTACTTATTATATTAATTACTGACGTGTCTTTCATTTGTCTTTAAAAAAAAAAAATAATAAACCATGGACGAATGGGCATGTAAAATGAAGAATTAAACAGTAGGCCATATCAACAAATATTTGGAAGAAAAAATATTCAGAAGTTAGTTTATAGTAATATGATATTATAACTATTTAATCAGACGATTATATTTGTTTTTTACCTTTTTTTTAAATGTTATAACGAATGTTTAAGCTATTAGAGTTAATAACGAAAAGTAAAGTTGCTGGTTAAGAAAAAAGGAAGAAAGTGGAAGATAATAAAGAAGTCTTGTAAAAATAAGAGTGCTTTTTATTAAGAATGGAATTAACTTAGGTAACCAATATTTAGAAATTGAAGGTTATATTTTTAAAAGTAAATAGATAAAAATTAATAATTATAAAATGATTTAAGGAAATGCATACTATCTATATAGTAATTTTAAAGGCACTGTTTTGGATTTGGATCACAAGGTGGATCAGTAATGGTGAATCTCGGCAAAGAAAAATATTTAGATCGCAAGGTGGATCAGTAGTGAACCTCGGCAATGAAAAATTTAAGTATTCTGATAGATATTCTGATAAATTTATTCAAAAAGTTTGTGGAAATTATTACGTATAACATATTAGAAACGTATTGTTCATGTACTTTTAATCATTTTTTGCTTATTTAGCAATTTTAAAGGCAATTTAGATCACAAGGTGGATCAGTAATAGTGAACCTCGGTAACAAAGATCGCAAGGTGGATCAGTAGTAGTGAACAAAAAATTTAAGTATTCCAATAGATATTCTGATGAATTTATTCAAAAAGTTTAATCTTTTTTTGCTTATTTAGCAATTTTAAAGGCAATTTAAATCGCAAGGTGGATCAGTGATAGTGAACCTCGGTAACAAAGATCGCAAGGTGGATCAGTAGTAGTGAATGAAAAATTTAAGTATTCCGATAGATAGTCTGATGAATTTATTCAAAAAGTTTAATTTTTTTTTTTTTCTTATTTAGAATTTAACCTTGTCTATATATATCTCAACTAACAGCAATAACTAATAAAGATATTAGTAACAAATCAAATAATACATTAGATTTATTTTATTATGGATAGATATATAATTTTAATTTTAAAAAAATAATATAAAAGTTTAATAAAAACGGGGAGTAAATTAATTATTGATTTATAAGAGATACAAATATATTTAATTGACAAATCGTAATTAAAGGGTACAAAATGATCGACATTTATTAATTATAAGTGACGGGCATTTAATAGTGA
>CAJVPY010000107.1:0-35778 GCA_910591965.1 Dentiscutata erythropus | reverse complement strand
TGTGATAGGGGTTATAGAAGGTTTACTACAAAAGGCTGTGTGTGTGAATTCATGATTAGCAAGATAGCACTAACAACTCTAAGGTAGCATTGGGATTTTGTTTGGAAGAATGGCTATATACAGTATATTCAGAAGTAGTAAGAGAAGTGATAAACATAGTAAGGGGCTGTATTAAGAGGATGGCTTTACTAAATATAAAACACCTCTGGTACAATGAAACAAGAAAAACTAGCTAAAAGAAATCTCAAAAAGCATGGAAGCAATTAATCTGGTGGTATAAAAATAAAGACAGACTAGGGAGTAATAGTTGCACAACCTATATGGAAGTCTATAATAAAATATGGCAAAAAAGTGGGTTTCAGATTCCTAGTTTGTGACAGTAATTAAATAAGGTACATAACTTTTGTCTTAAGGATCTAGCTTTCTGTAATACCATACTAATAAAGAGTACTACAAAAGGATTGGTAGTCTAATTTGGTGATTTTTGATGTGAATATCTGATCGATGTAAAATAACATCCTAGTTTGGCAACTTAACTGTTTGAAATATGGCTAGGCCCTTAAAGTAGCTACTCTAAGGACACCAAATTGGAAGCATGAAGAGTGCCCACTCAAAGAACACCAATTTGAAAGTAATACAAGTACTGAATTAGGAGTAATGTAATAAGTGATGAGGGATAAAAGTTGGTTAGTAGATATTGTACAGTAGTATATATGCAAGATATATATGATAAAAATAGATTTGGAAACTATCCGGTGATTTAGTAACTGGTCTAGTTGCAAGGCGGTTATTAAGAAGGTAAAATCTTATATAGCAAATCATATATAGATACTAATTTAGTAACTGAGTAAGCTAATACTCGTAAAACATTAGAGAGTTGTAATTGTATATATGATATTTGTAATCAAAATACCTTAGAGTACTAATAAACAGTATTGGCAAGACTGCTGAATTTAAAAAAAATTAATTTATACTATTATAGCTATAGAATATAAAATCCTTGCACTACTATTATAGTTGCAATGCTTAATCACCAAAAATAAGGTTTTCTGCTACCTGTAGTAGCTATAAAACCTAATTACAATATAACTTTTTTGTATTGCTATTGTAGCTACAAAATCTAATTATAATATAAAATCCTTGTTCTGCTATTATAGCTGTGAAGCTTAATTACCAAATATGAGGTTTTTGTATTGTCTATAGTAGTGTATAAAATCTATATGCACAATGTGCTTATGAGCACATGTTTTTAGCTAGAAATATGTACGAAATTTACAAGATTTCTAGCTACATAGTGTACTAATTTATTAATAAAATCTTAACTTTGTGCATACAAGCTATTTTTATATATGTAAATTAAATAGATATTTATATGAAATAATTTATAATTATAAAAATTTATAGTGCACTAATTTTTAAATTTATTTATATAAATTAAGTGTACAATGTGAACAATATTTACAGTTTTTAAAGTGAGATTTTATACACTAGTTTATAGCCATTATAAAGTCTAATTACAATATAAGGTTCTTGTATTGCTATTGTAATTATAAAGCTAATTACAATATAAGATTCTTGTACTACTATTATAGTTATAGTGCTTAATTACTAAACATTAGGCTCTTATACTGTCTATAGTTGTTATAGAGCCTAATTATATCTAGCCCAAATATATTTGCAAACTTTCAAATCTAACTCAATCCAAATCTAAACTAGCTCTAAAAATTTGATTTCAAACTCAAATCAAATAGTATTTAAAAAAATAGTTTAGTTTAAGTTTGGTCTGAAATTCAAATCAAATTTAAACTTAACCAAAGTTTGATTTAGTTTGGGTTTATAGAAGCACTAGAGTTAGAGAAAAATTTAATTTATTAAGACAATGCTTTACAATAGAGATATACAAATGTTGTATTTGTTATATAATTTTTATTCATTAATTTTTACTTTCCCGAAGCCCACCTTTCTGAAATATTATTTCCTGTCTTATTCTTTTTTCTAACAAGAAATATTCTCTGAAAAAATTTTTTAGAATTTTTTTTTTCTGGTATAGCCAATTTACTGACAACTTGAACTTCTGAAAAAAATTTATTTGACAGACTTTTTTACTGACAAAACCTTTTTTTCAAATTCCTGTTTCTCTGACAAGAACTTTTTTTTACCTTTTCAATTACAAATATTATATAATATATTTTTCTAAAAGAATGTTTCTTTGAAAAGTTGTTTTCTTTAAAATAAAATTCTCAACAAGGTTTCTCTTGATTGAACAAAATTATATAATTCTTTATACAAATTTTTATTAATACTATTTGATATTAGCTTATCTGGTTAACTTAATTGATAATTCTCCAGTCAACTAAAGAATAAATATAGTATAATATGACTCAGTTTACTATATAAATCTAATATAGGCTGAATATAAAATTCATTCAAAGAAAACATTTTTTGGTACTATGTTAATCGAATTAATTAAAATTATAAAGCTTATATTTGAAGTTCTAATAGTGTTAAACCATCGAAATTAACCTAGTGGATACCAAGATATCTTTAAAAAATGTATTAATGACTATATAGTTATTGATGCACTTTTAAAGTTTCTTGGCACTCACTTAGCTAATTTGGTTAGTTTAATTACCATTAGAGCTACAAAGATGAGATCTACAACTTTCAATTAATTTACAAGTTTGATTAACTTAGTACTAAAAAATGTTTTCATTTTATAGGTGCTAGAAATTTTTCATATTCAGTCTATAATAGATTTATATAGTAAACTGCATCATGTTACACTATTTTTATTCTTTAGTTAACTGGAGAATCATCAATTAAAAGACAATATAAAAATAATTATACATCAAAATAGTAAATGCTTAATGCCAATTAAATACTTCAGCACAGTTATATTTTATTTCCTAGTGGCAGTTTTTTTTACAAGTTATTATCTGACATTATACAAATAGTAGTTATATCAGCAGCAAATCAAATACCAGTATAATGTCAAGTAAATAAAATAATATATAGCTTTACTAGTTAAAAAAGGCTCAATTAGAATATATTTTTCAGTAATGATAACAGTTCTAGATAACACTATATGTAAAGAATATATGATAAATTATCTTCTTTATTTATTACACATTACACTACACAATTGAACAAATAAAAAAAAAGATCAAAATTCCTTCATTACAATTTATCATTATGGTCTTTAATGATCAGTTCATTACACTGGCAAAAAATTAGAAAAAAAAAACAAAATACCAAAAAAGCTTGGAAAGTATAAATATAAATATAAATTAAAATAGATACACAAGTATAAAAGAATGTTTTAGTAAATTAGTTTATGCTATTTTAAAAGGTTTTTACTACAAAATTCTAAAAGACAGATTCTTGAAAGCATTTAATACCAACAAAGTTAGCTGGCATTAGTTATAATACTAGCTAATTTAATAATAGGTATTATGTTCTTTCAGTAAAGTAGCTTTTAGATTTTATGGTAGAACTATTTTTAATTTATTAAATGACCCAAAATTAGTGCTTCGATCCGCAATCCAACTATTTCAGATTGATCTGATAATTCTGATTAAATGCAGATATCCTTATCCATCAATTTTAAAGGATAGATCCGTAATATATCTTGGATTGAGGATAAGGATTATTTGAATTATAATCCTAGATATATATGGGCTGTGTTTAAATTAGGTTGCATGATAATTAAGACAAACAAATCTTTTTGGATAAAATAGGCAATGTAGCAGCTCACAAGGATATACAAACTCCAATAAAGTTAAAATTATATATGCAGATTTTTTTTTAAAAAGCAAAAAAGATAGAATATTCTTAAAAATTATGTGTAAAAACAAATTTCAAACATGAAACCCATAATAATCTTTGGAATATAGTTACACAATAATGCCAAAAAGCAACGTGGATATATTTTAGCACAAATAAATTAAATGTATAAATACATATTTTATTCAAATAATATATAACAATACAACTTTATTTTAAAGAAATCTGTCAAAAAATAAGCAATCAAATATTTATTTGTTCAATCTTTTGATATCTGAAAATTTATTAGCAAATTTCAAATAAATTTTTGAATATTAACTGAATTTTCATTAAATATTGTTAGAGTTTTTGATTCAGATTAAATATTAATAAATGAATTTTATACTTTCAAGCTACATTAAAATAAATATCTTGTTCTGTTTATGATTATTAGCATTGCTAACCAATTAGTATATAAAATTGAGCATACAACCTTACATTTAATTGGTCAATTAGATAGTATTTATTCATTGAATATTCAAATATCCAGTTTAGTGAAATGATTATATATTTGAATATTTGGATATACTATTCATCGAATCAGACTTCTTATTAAAACTTGTTGTTTTATGAATTCTCAGCGAACCACCTGCAGCAGCTAATTGTAATGCTCTATACTTACTCTTTTAAATTCTGAATTCTAAATAATAACAATAATAAATTATTATTTAGTATAACTATCTTTTCTAAGCTTCAATTTTATATATACTTAAAAAATTAGTTGATAAATTTCTTTAGCAGGTTAGGCTACAAAATTAAAGCTGTAAATGCGTTATTTTAGAAATATCAGGTTCAAATCAACCTTTAATGCAGATGGATGTATACACATCTGAATTAATATGTATGTGGCATTATATACAGTAGCTATAACTCTTATGAATATGTAATTGAATGCGTTAATATCTTTAAAGGATTCTTCTTTTAAATAAAGCCTCTGATATTTTCACGGGTGATAGTTCTATCCGATATACTAAGTATAAAACCAAAAAAACTTTAGTATTTAAATACTTTAATAAATACAGAAATAGTGATAAAAGACTACGAGCCAGATGATTTTGATAATTATTATTATCCTGATGATAATCTTGAAATTGCAGAAGGCTCAAGAACTTCAGCTGAGACCTTTAATTCATCAGCAAACACTAAATCTAGCATTCAAGTGACATTAGACATTCTAACAATACCTTTAGAAAGTAAAAAAAAAGGTAATAAATTAATAATAGATTAAGGTTTTAGAATAGCTAATAGTTCTATACTTTTTATATATCCAAAATGCCTAAAAATAAAAGAATATACAAATGTAAAAAACTATCATTTACTCAGAATTATTTTGAAAAAACGAAAAATGATAAAGCCAAAGAAATATGAGTTTGTAAAATTGTGAATGAGGATGAAATTAAGTGTGGCCAACTATACAAGAATATAGAAAGTTTAACGGGAAACCTTATTGTACATCTTAGAGACTGCTATGGAATTGTTTTACAAGACCAAATTGAAGCTCTAAAAAAGGTAACTACAAATAGAAAAACTAAATATACAAAATTAATAAAAAGCTTAAAATATTAAATTTTAGCTGTGAGACTCCAAAATTATTGATTTTGTGCAAAATGCTCACACTCATCCTATTCATATTCAGAAACAATATGAAGAAGTGGTTCTAAAATGGATGCTACTTACGAACCAGCCACTCTCTACAGTTACTGACAAAACATACAAAGAAAAAATAGCTGCATTTGATCTTTCTTTTACTATTCTGGGAGAAAAAAAAATTAGAACCATAATTGTTAAAAGTTATAACTATAATAGAGAAAATTTAAAAAATCTTCTTAATCAAACATAAAAAGTGTTTCACTTATAATAGATCTCTGGTCTAGCAAAGCCAAGCAAGGATACCTAGAAATTATTACCACTTGGATTATGCCAAATTTAGAAATTAAATATGTAATATTAGAAAATAAGTATGTACCAAATCTACATTCTAGTAAAGTTATAGCTAATGAGCTTTATAAGTGTATAAATTTGTGGAATCTTGAAAACCATATAACATTAATCACCACTGATAACAGAAGAAATATGGTCTTAGCTTTCTCTTTATTAAACCAAAATGATGGATGCAAAAAGATCAAACACTTTAGTTGGCAATTAGAAAGGGTCTAGCACCTGCAGAGATCCTGGTAGCATGTACAAAAAGGCTTATTCAATTTTTTCAGTATTAAAAGCAAATAGAAAGGTTAGAAGAAGTGCAAAAAAACCTTTGCTATATAGATGTTTTGCATTGTATTCAGGTAATGATATAAATCAAAATCGATTATTGCAGTTTGTATAATTTTGTGAACTCTATAATTTTTTTTTTTACAATTAAATGATTATGATTGTGATCACAATTGCTAAAGCTGGCCAATTTATCATAAATCTGAGCTTGATACAAACTTAGGTTCATGATAAATTGGCTGGCTTTAGCAATTGTGATCGCAATCACAATCATTTAATTGTAAAAAAAATTAACCATAAAGTCACGAAATTATGCAAACTGAAATAATCATTTAGTTGGCAGAGTTGACAATTAATAAATTAATAAATTAATAATTTTTAACCCAACTATTAATCGATTAACCAATTAATCAATAATTGATCAGTTGGTTTATCAACTCAGCCAACTAAATGATTAATCAATTATAGCACTTTGCAAAAGATGTGGCCCATAATTTTTGTAATGAACAAGAAAATTTCTGAGATTATAGTTGGCTGAGTTGATGATTAATAAATTAATTGATTAATAATTTTTACACAACTATTAATTGATTAACCAACTAATCAATTAATTGATCAGTTGGTTAATCGATTAATTGTCAACTCAGATTAATCAATTATAGCACTTTGCAAAAGATATGGCCCATAATTTTTGTGATGAACAAGAAAATTTCTGAGATTCTAATTGTCTATTAATTCATAGTTGGCTAAGTTGATGATTAATGAATTAATTGATTAATAAATTTTAACCCAACTAGTAATCGATTAACCAACTAATCAATTAATTAATCAGTTGGTTAATCAATTAATTGTCAACTCAGCCAACTAAATAATTAATTAATTATAGTGCTTTGTAAAAGATGTGGTCTATAATTTTTGTGATGAACAAGAAAATTTCCGAGATTCTAATTGTCTATTAATTCATAGTTGGCTGAGTTGACGATTAATGAATTAATTGATTAATAAATTTTAACCCAACTATTAATCGATTAACCAGCTAATCAATTAATTGATCAGTTGGTTAATCGATTAATTGTCAACTCAGACAACTAAATAATTAATCAATTATAGCACTTTGCAAAAGATGTAACCCATAATTTTGTGATGAACAAGAAAATTTCCGAGATTCTAATTGTCTATTAATTCATGTTTTCAAACAGTTAAATTTATATTTATTTGAAATTGGAAAGATTCTTAAAATCTATAGAATCTCAGATTTTTACATCTTTTTGCAAAGTGCAATTATAACATTTCAGCGGATTGGCGAAATTGGCTCTTTTAATCAGACTCTAAATTAATTATTTTAAGAGTAATAATAATTATATTAAATTAATAAATTATACAAATATCAGTTAGTACGTATATCAAAAAATGACATACGTATTTTATTAATGATTAATAAAATGAATAGAGTTCAAATTTGGATGATCTAAAAAAGGCCCAATTCCACCAATCCACTGAAATGATTAGCAATCGATTTTTTAAAAATATTCAAAAAAAATACAATTACATTCTTTACCCTAATTCATAACACTGCATTTAGGATGTATCCCTCATTGGAATTCTATGTATTATGCTTGGAATCATCTCTTTTTATTAAAAGATACAATTATTCAACTCCAAGCTAATCAATGTACAACAGTTGAATGGGAGGTTAAAAAAGATGGTAACAAATTAAAAAGGATTCTTCTTTCAGATGATGAGTTGAAATTAATAGATCAACTTATCGATTTGCTAATGCTATTTGAGGAGGCAACACGAGAATTCTCAGGAAATACATATGTAATTTTAAGTAAAGTCATTCCATGTATTAAAGAAATGATATTTGATTTAGCAGGTGAAACATTAACATTAGATAATGCTTTGTTTTTGAATGAGGACACTGTGTTTGAGTTGGAAGATGAAGAAATACAGCCTATTGATTTCGATGATAAAGAAGTTATAAGTAACATTACAAAAAAAAAATTTTAATTAAAGCCCCCTTAGATACAACAGGTATATTAGAAGAAGTTAAGCAGAATATTTACGAAGCACTAATTTACTATTGGAATGATTCAAGTGACCTTGGTCTGGCAGCAGTTTTATTAGATCCACATTACAAAGATTTAGATTTCCTAGGCAATAACTCAGAGAAGCAACAAATTATTTAAAAGCTTCATGATAAATTCAGTAAACTAGAAGTACAAACACCTAAATTATCCACACATCTAACTTTATCTAATATAGAAGCTGCAACATGATCGCATAAAGAGTACCTTCAACAGCATTAAATGAAAAGGCAAAAAAAAGACAAGACAATGTTAGATCTACAAAATCTTGATGAAATTTCCAAATATTTGTTATTACCATTAGCATTAAGCATCGACAATCCTTTATACTGGTGAAAAACACATTCTTCAAAACTTCCAAAACTTATCAAAATGGCCCAAAAATATCTTACAATACCTACAACGTCGGTGTCAAGTGAACGATTGTTCTCAGATGCTGGCAATCTTATTAGTTCTAAAAGAACAAGCTTAGATCCGAATTTAGCAGGTCAAATATTATTTTTAAAAAAGAACCTAATAACAATATGTGTTTTTGCACCAGAATGGAATAATAATAAGGTATAGGTATTATTAAAGATAAAAAGAAGGTATTTGAATGATATTGAAATCAGAATTAGAGTAGCAATTCTAACTGACAAAATTAACCCTAAATGCTGTTATATATTACAATATATCTGTATATTAAAAACTTTTGAAATATTTGCATTTTGCAAAACAAAGTCAATTAAATAAAGTACTATTAGCATAACATATAGATTAATAAATTTGTACTTACATAGATTAGGTTTTTATTTTTTAAAAAAAACCTAATGCATAAACATGTATATATGTTGTTCCACAGTTGCCTGTGTGAAAGTCTTGATGTATCAATCCTTGTTTATAGATTAACACTAATCCTAGTAAAAAAATATAAAGTCATCAAATTTTGCAAGTATATCTTAAGTTACTTAGAAGAAATTTTGGTACTGATCCGAATTTAGATCTGAATTAATCTGGATTTACCTGGATTCAAATTACTAACCAGATGCATTAAAGAGTATACAGATTTTATACGAATTGCTCTGAAAATTTAGGATCGAAGCTCTACCCAAAATTAATAATAATAGCTATAAATTTAGTAAAACATCCTTTGGTAAAAGAGCTTTTAGTAAGATATTTTCAAAGAAATACTATTTGTAAAATAGCATGTCAGTAAAATAGATATTTATTTTTTGATATTTAGTAAAATAAAAATTACAAATAAATGACTTATTGATAACATTTATTTTTAGTTAAATGAACTTTTAGTAAAATATGATTTTTGAAATTATGTCTTGTTAGTAAAATAGGATATCAGTATTATAATTTTAGTGAAATAATATTTTAGCAAAATTGATTTTGGAAAGTTAATCTATAGCTATTTTTATTAGCTATGTACAGGCTATAATAGTGTCTTTAGGGTTTTTGATTTCTTTTTATATTTTTTTTATTTTTAAATTTAGTCATTTTATAAACTTTTTTTTTAAAATTTCACTTTGTTGTCTTATATCTCTTGAAAAAAAAAGAATTAGAATTAGAAGAGAAAAAAAAATCTGATAAGATATACAATATCCTGTTACTAATCAAGAAAGCAACCTTAGTTGTTGCAAAATTTAAAGCAAGTTTTGAATCCTAAGAAAGACAAATAGTTGTTATAGCAAGTTATATTGAGTACTAGTTTAATAAGGTTTTATTAAAATAGAACAATATACTATAAAAGATATAATATAATTGTATAGTTATTATATAGCAGTTTATATAAATAAAAGCAAAATTGCTTTAAAAAAAAAACAAACTTTATAACTTATTATATATATAAAAACAAACAGCTTGGAATAGATAAAGTTAACTATATTTTCTAAAAAAATAATTAAAAAATTAAAAAAAATTTATATATAGTTACTTTCAATAATTCTATAATAGCAAAATTTTACTAGGGTAACTTTTATTGTGTAACTAAGTAAAATACTTCTCTTGCAATTTTACTCTAACTCCAAATTTTAACTCTAATCTGACTCTAATTAACCTAACCTAACTCTAACTTTAATATTAACAAATTTGCTAAAAATTTTTTTTATAAAAAACTATATTTGTAGTATGGCTACATATAGATTTTAAGCTACAAATAAATAATTTAAAATTAAAAAATATAAAATATAAAAAAGTTGAAAAAAACAAATAATAGATAAACTAATTTAGGTTTATATGAATCCAAGGTAAGTTCAAATAGATTCAAGATAGCTTAAAATAAACCAAGATGGGTTAAATAGACCCAATATGAGTTAAAATAAATACAAGAAATGTTTATTTGAACCAAAAATAAGTTTATTAGAACCAAAATAAATCCATTCAGACCCAAGATAGGTTCATTCAGACCCAATACAGGTTTATTTGAACCCAAAGTGGGTTTATTTGGATGCAAGACAAGTTTATTTGGACCTAAGTGTTGCATAGTTTTAATGAGTCCATGTACTTTGTAAAAGGTATGCAAATAGACAATGAATTATTTAGTAAGTTAAAGAGTGTAAGAGCCATAAAGGAATATGAGATGATTGATTCACGTGATCAGGTGATCGATTAGGGTCATGCAGGTAATTAAGGTATCAGAGATTAATCAAGATCAGGTACGATAGGCACCTTGATCATCAAGTGCATGAATATGACGATTGAGTTGGGGAACAATGAAAAGTTTAATTAATTAATAGTTAAACTATAATACAAAATATGTAATTGTTTGAATCGCTTAAAATAGCAAAATGTAAATAAAGAATGAAACATTCTTTCGACTGGTAATTGAGTAGAATGAAGTGGTTAAAGTAAATACAAACATATTATAAAGAGCATAGTGCATCATTGAAAAGAGTGTGTCTCAAGTTGCCAAGCGAGACCATAAATCTAATAAACTGTCTGGGTCAGATAACAATCACAACTGTGATTGTTTAACTCTATGACACTAAGACAGATTTATTTAAATCTAAATTAGATTATTTAAACCCAAATCTAAGACAAAAAAAATTAAAAACCTTATAACTGGAGCAATGCTTGGGTCCTTAGAACTAATATAATTTAGGCCTAAGAATTAGGAAAAAATTAAAACCTCAGACCCAGGACAATGCCTGGGCCCTGAGAGCTAGTGAGAAATATATCAAAAATAGCCAATTCTTTTTTGACTGGGTCAAAATGACCCATCACATGACCATATATCTAAGAATTTTAAAACTTTGAGCGAAAATATCTTGATAACCATCTAATCAAATTCAATAAACCTTTTTTATTTAAATTATGATTCGAACCGAGACCACATCAGTTTCATGCATGCAAACACGACTATGTAATGGAGAAGAGTCATCAAATCATATCGATTTGTCATGCCAACACAGCTACATAACAGAAAGAGACATCAGACCATATCAGTTTCTCATGCGAACACAACTGCGTAACAAAAGCCACTGACCTCAATCAATATAAAAGAAACGATGAATAAATCAATTCCCAACATTCTTCTCTTTTCTCTTGCAACACAATCAAGCATTATAACCGTCATTTTCTCGACCCAACCCTTCCCACTACACACATGAGAACACTCTCCTGATTCTGCCATTTTCCTATTTAACAGCCGGCCTGCTTCGAGCAGTCCGAGCAGGCGGGAAACCACCGGCTGATGCTGCTTCTCACTCATTCTACTGTTACAATGATACCAAGGCGCAATCTGACTTGCTAATTTTCCCGGGAGCATATCATCGTTTCAGTTCAAATTACTTAGCTCAAATTACTCAGTTTAAATTACTCAATGTATTCTGCGGACTTAAAGTCCTTTACAACTATTTTCATGATTCCTGGAACACCTGATAAAAATTGACCGAATGATGTTTCGGCCGATTCGATTAAGTTTGTGATTTTGGCATGATCCGTATAATAAAAGCTATTTTTTGTATTATGAAGATCGTTATCGATCGTTTCAACAATGATGTCAACGTTACTAAATTTTCGTTCGAATGCTTGTCCAACATGCTTGGTGTGTTTGGTTTGTGCGAAAATTTATGGAAAAGACTACTTCTGTCAACCAATAAACCTTAGCAAAAAACATAAAAAAGAGTCTGAATATAAACTAGACTTTTATATCAAATATATTACACGAATAGGTGCCAATATTAAAAGGGTTAAATATGAACATGAATTTGTTGACTGGAATAATAATAAATCTCGAGTTAAGATTCCAAACGATCAAAATTTCATTAATATTTGTCGAGAACGCATGAAAATTATGATGATTGAACCAAAGTAAAAATCTTACATATTCGTATTATCTTTATAGTATTGAAAATTTTACCCAATACTAATAATTAAAACTTAGTTCAAAAAAAGGATCAGAACAAAGTAAATGGAAGTAATGAAAGTATCGAAACAGTGGATTTAACAACCAAAGATCCTTTAGATTGTTATCTGAAGCTGATAGCTTATAATTACCCGACTTATCTGAAGTAATATCGGTAATAGTTGAATCAGAAATTGATAATGCGAAAGAACCTGAATTAAAAACTAGTAATACGAAAGTTTCTGAATTAGGAATTATTAGTCTAATACAAGTATGATCTTTGAAATATTTATTTAAAATTAACTAATGAATATTTTATTAATATATATCAGATATTATCGTTATATAGTATTCATTACATTTAGAGATGGGTTTCATGCGTGCGCATGATTCCTCAATCGTGCGCATCTAAATTTTATATAGTATATTTAATTTAGGCCAAGGTGTATAATGCCAGGCAAAATTAAGAAATAGGAATGCAGAAGTTTTGTAAATTCCGAAAAGAAAATGAATGAACATAAAGATGAGAAGGGCCGGGGAAAAATTTTGGCAAATATCCGATATTTTCCGGAGGGAAAATATAAAATCAAAAAAATTATATCATGCGATATCATGCGCATTTTATATAACGTACGCATTAATTCGCATGTTATTATAAAATGCGCATGTTTTCCATCTTTAATTACATTAGTATACAATGATCGGTTTGAAAAACCACATAGAAAACTAGATGGGACATAGTAAATTATCTTCCTCAAACAAAAAATATATGTTTTTGAGCACGCAATACTGAAAATTCGAGCTGTAATGACATGATAAAGTTCTTCTGTCATAAGCGGTTTTGTCTAAAAAAAAACAACTGACTTGGTGTATACTGAGACTTTCTATCAACTTCATTTCTTTCTTTTGCAAGCTTTGAAATAAAAAACATATATATAACTATATGAAGCATTACTTTTTTATGTATATATCCAAGTTGGTGTATTGTCCTCCAAATTGTCATAAGACTAATGTTATGTCCCAACCAAAGTTCCATTTCGAATTGTAATTCATATAAATACCAGTCAGGGTTTTCGTTCATCAATACTTTAAGATATTTTATATCATTTGTGTTTAGTGAACGTGGTTTTCCCGAAAGCGACGGAAGTTTTTCAACACATCCATATTTTTGAAAGTGTTTTAGAACCCGGCTTACAGACGATATGCTAACACTTAAGTGTTTGGCAACTCTTCGAAAAGATAGGCCTTCTGAATTTTTTTGATATTTTGCAACGAAGTTGCTTTGAAAGTAACATATTCTATATATACTACCAATAATTTAGTATTCGTATAATTTTTATATTGGTCGCTTGATCTTAAATTACGTAATATATCAATTTTATTGAATCTATCATGCCCGAAATCATTAACTTAATTGAATCGGCCGAAACATCATCCGGTCAATTTTTATCAGGTGTTCCAGGAATTATGAAAATAGCTGTAATTGAATTTATTTCCGGCACCTTTAGCGTGCCGACATTCTTCCAATCACATGACCAATCGTATACTTATGCTTTTCGTTACATTGACTTTCGTTCTTGTATCTCTGAAGTCTTACATGTGTTTTGCAAAGGTTACAAATAGATCTGAAAAGATGTAAAGTTGCGCTTTACAACAAGTAACTCTATTTCTGCGTTAGAAAATAAAACTTTGAAAATAAAATCTTATTTATGTGCTATTGCTTAGTAACAATTTTTTTGGCATATGTAATGAACAATACTTCTTTTATCATATCAGCTAATACTGTATGATTAAACGGATATGCAAATAAATTACCTGATTTCGCAATAATTATTGCTTTATCACTTAATTGACAAGCTCTTCACCTCAACAATTCTCACTATCGAAAATATTGTAGTTTTAGGTCAGACTTATAATTTTAGCAATAATCCTTTATTGTCACTCAGAAGAATTTATAACGAAAAAAAAAAGATCTATTTGATGGGAAATCTGTTTTAGTACTTGCGCAAAGGTAATAAATTTAAGAAAATAAACTTTTACAATTAAGCGTAACTTATGTTCAAAGATTTCTATTTAAATTTGTTACATTCGCTACATTTACGATCGGTGTGACGGTATTTCTAAATTGGAGTGAGAGAAAATAAAGGATCAGGGGCTAGGTACGTTTTCTAGCCTTATAGTGCAGTGATAAATAGTGAAAAATTATAAATATTTGCCTATGGCTTTAAAAAAATAAATAAATAAAAGGCTGTGCGAAAAGTATTTAGGCTTAAAAATATGTCATAAATTGTTTACGTTTAAGCGAGGCTTTTATTATAAAAATTATTTAACATTTAGAAAAGGTTAAGATTACATAACGATACGAATGGATGATAGCTTAGAAACCCGTATTCAGATAGAAGATGATGGTGAATCAGCGACCAATTTTAATCCACATAATGGCAAATCAGTAACAATGATAGTGAGTTCGCCTAAGATAGAATATATTGCTACTTGGAGTGAAGAAGATAAATCAGTCGTTGGTTGGAAAATTGTTGATAATGAGCAAGAATTAAAACACGAATATATGATATCACAAAATAATATCGAATATGATGAAAAACTGAAATTGAATATGGGAGAACATTTTACTTATAGATACTTTACTGTGTCTGATAATAAACTTGTTTCTGTACCAATTTTTGAAGAAAAAAAAATCGGTATGACTTTTTTTTTTTTTTTTTTTTATGGCATAAGTGTGGATGGCAATAATTTTTATTTTTTACGTCATGAAAAAATTTCAATTTTTTTTTTTTGAACACAGTACTTTAATTTTAAATATAATTTTATCTATCTATAAAAATTGTCTTAAGGGATTTTCGATTTTAAAACCAAAAACCGGCATAAATTAAGTCTCCCGGGAACTGAATTTAATGTTGGATGTCTAGCATTTGTAGAAGGTGGTGATTTTATTATGGTCAATTATTATGATAAGTCGCCACGTAAGGCATATGTTTTTACTCAAAAAACAAATAGCACAGAATTGATTCACAAATTAACAATGAAATTGGAATTTATTGATGAAGTTTTCATAATACCTAGAGGAAAATTATTTATGTATAATAGTGATATAGGCTATATTACAAAATGGGATATCAAAACTTTAAAATTTGAGTCATACTTTTTATTCAAATCTTATTACGATGTTAAAGATATAAAAGTAAGCGATGATGGATTGTTATTATTTGTATACGGAACAAAAGTCACAGTAGTTGATGATTTAGAAGATTCTAAGTTATTGGCAGATGATTCTTACTCAACCATATCTATTTATTTGACTTCAAATGAAATGAAGTTTACAACATGTAAGTTTTCAATATATATAATATACATATATATAGTATATTTATAGTTAATTTAAATTATTAATTAGTAATTGTTATTATATTATAAGATACGTATGATAAATCAATCAGAATTGATGCGGCTTATCTAATTGCTTCCAAAATTGGAGCACGACTTCTTATAATGGCTCAAAATACTGAAGATAATTCAAGAATCTACGAGATAATAGATCCATTTAAACATTCAACCCCTGTAACTGCGGAAAAACTTCTCAGTAATTTTGAAAATTCAAATATACAAATTCAATATCCATGCATTATAAAATCTGGTAAAATTATAGGTTTTATTAATGGAAATGTCAATGAAAATATTGATAGAAAATTAATAATTAAGGAATTAATACAGGACGATGAAAATTGGGTCTCCTTTCTAAGAAAAACATTGAGTGATTCTAATAGTATTTATATATCATCAGATAAAAAAAAAATTTATGAATTTATTGAAAAAGTTAAAGCGGAGTTATCTGAGACAAGTGACAAAATCGTTGATGATACAACTGATGATAAGTTAGAGGCAGCGGTTAAGATAACAAATGATGATGATGATGCAAATCTTATTTATAATAAGACATTTACAAAATATAATCTTGTTCAATGGAGCATAAAATGTAATAAAAAAAGTGATATTCTATCGGCAAAATTTCGTGAAACAAAAGAAGTGATAAATATTCGTCCAGATATTTATTCAGAAGCAAAGCCATTCGTAATTGAATGTGAGTGTCTTGATAATGATGATTTAGTCATGATTACACAGGATGAAATTGTGTTTATTTGGACAATTAGTGCAAAAAAAAAGATACAGTTAATTTATTTATGGAAATATACCGATAATGGATTTATTGACACAATCAAAGATGAAAATTTTTTTCTTCCATCACCATCATATCATGTTTGTGTTGAACATATATCTTTTATGCAACAGGACAAAACTAAAAGGTTTTTTCTTGATGAATTACTAGATGAGCATATTGATAATGAATTTTTTTTAATTCTTTATGGATTAAAACTTATAAAAGTCATTATCGACGAAGATCAAGACACGCTATTGCAAAAGTTATGTAATAGGTGCATTAAGATTATTTTCGAAAGTGATAAGGTTTTAACTCCCAACATACAGTTATTTAGAATAATTTCCCACTCAATTGCAGATATATTTAAAGCAAATCCAACATTCTTTGCAGACTTAATAATACAAATCTCATTTCTATGCATTTTTGATCAACGTTATTTAAAAAAATTTTTGAAAAACAAAATTCCCCCAAAACACCTTCATCATTATGGTTATTATAGTGCTTTATATAAATTAACTTATTTAGATTCTTTAATAGATATTTACTTCAGCAACTCTCTTCTAAGTAATATATTAAAATATATATATGATACTATTTCAAAAATTAAGAGATATAAAATGCGTGTTAGCTATTACTATGAAAAGCAACTTGAGAAACATCCACGATTGCTTTTAATGTTTCCATTGCAACATTTTGTTACTTATCCTGCAGATTATAATTTTTGGAAAGAACTTTTTAAACCAAAGCCTAGTCGTTTTATAGAATTGGCTGATTTGTCTATTTACAAAACTTGGAATGATGCTTTTTATAAAACTTGGAATGGTGAAGCACTTATTAATTATAAATGGAATACTTTTGGTAGAAATTATTATTTAGCAATTTGGGCAATATATACGGTTTTTCTTTGCAGTTTTATTATTGTTGCCACATTATCTGATCAAATTTCTTGGCATTACCAAAAAAATTTCTTGCATACTACTATTATTCTTGGATTTTGGCACTTGTTTTTTGAAATTCGTCAATTTATTTATTCACCTATAGATTATTTTTCTAGCACTTGGAACTATTTAGGTATACATATTATTAAATGTTTATTTTATAAACATATAGTATACTTATTTAATATATATTTTAATAGATCTTGCTGCAATAATATCTACTATAGCAACGTCTATTAATTGGTTGAAATATGGTTATACTTCAACTTGGGCTATTACATTTTCAACTTTATTACTTGAACTAAAATTTATCATCTTTTTTCGATCTATACAATTTTTCGGAATTTACCTCGCTATGATTATGAATACTGTAGACAAAGTTGTATCTTTTTTAATTATATTTGGACTAATTATATTTGCATTTGCACATTCATTACATCTTCTATTACGATCTGCATCTGAAACATCATCTCAAGGTATTTATATATATAATAATATATAGTTATTGTATGCGTAGCAGACAATAACTCGAATTATTTGTAAAATAATTCATAGGAGTTATTGGCTAGCGTAGCATACAATAACGGTTTTATCCGATGGCTTTACGACGATTGTGCTTCTAAATGACTCGAGTTTTGGTAGTGATTACATAAACTGCCAAATAACGAAGTTATTTGGCAGTTGACGTATCACTATCAAATAACTCGAGTTATTTTGGCAGCACGATCATAGTAAGCTATCGGATAATAACTAGTATTTATTATTTATTAATATAGTAATTTCGAAAATTCTTAGATTCAAATACAAATATGTTTACACAATTTGGTACTGCAATTGTCGCTTCTTATTACATTATGATTACAGGTAATTTTTATAATTTTTATTGTGTTTTAAATTTAATTATTATTTAATTATACATTTATTTACTATACATTTATTTACTATACACTTTAGGAGATCCAACTCCTATTGCATCATGGATTTCGGATGAAAATATTATAATCATGCTTTTAATGATTTTATTTTCATTTTTTACAATAATTTACTTGATGAATTTATTTATTGGCATTTTTAGTAATTTAGTTGGTAATGCTGATAATCATGTTGCTTATTTGGCTTTAAAAAGAGATGTACGTATAACTTTGTTTTATAAATTTTGTATCTCACAAGAACTCATAGGCAGGCTTTCGTATGATTGGCTGTCTAAATCAATTTAATTTTACATTATTTATACAGTTTAAAGTACTTTTAAAAAAACTAAAACTACTACGAATAAACAAAATAGAACTACATAGAAAGTTTTATTAGGGTTGTAGGACTCCACTATTAAAAATAATCCAAATTCTTTTTTTGTTTTAAAGAAGTTAGCATGGTAATAAACTAATTCTATCTATCGTTAAGAATTCACTATTATGCTAACTTCTCTAAAACAAAAAAGAATTTTGATTATTTTTAATAGTGGAGTCTTACAATCCTAATAAAATTTCCATATACTTCTTTTTTGTTTATTCTTCGTAGTTTTCTTTTTTAAAAAAGTGCTTTAAACTGTATAAATAATGTAAAATTAATTTGATTTAAACTGCCAATCATACGAAAGTCTGCCTATGACACAAGAACAGGTGTAATGTGAAATCACAATAAAAAAATACCAACGTATTAGTTAAGAATAAAGAAAAGTCAATATACGTAGTATGTAAAAAAATTTGTAATTACGTACTTCATTTTCACGTTACACCTGACTAGATAATTGGATTATTACTATACACATTCTTTAATAATAAAATCTTAAATTTAGATTATTGTTGAAATTGAATTATTTTATTTATTACCTTTTCAAAGAAGAAAATCTGATTGGTTTCCAGAAACTTTGTAAGTAATTAAAAAAATTGAAAAAAAAATTGACTTACTAAAATTTCTTACCTACTTTTATTATTTTATAAAAGTCTTTATCAAGTTCATATTAATGAATTTCGTAAAATGATTCATCAAATTAATTCTACTGATTGGGATAAAACTGCAAAACCTTTTATTTCTGAAACTCTTTCAAAAGTTTTAAATGAAGAAAATCAGATAATTAAAGGTTCAACGCAGGAATTTGAAAAATTAAAAGAAATTGAAGAAGAGCAGCTTAAAAGATTTGAAGAAAAATTTAAAAAAATTGAAGAAGAACGAATTAAAAGAATAGAAGATTTAATTTTAGAGTTAAAAGATTTGTTAGTAAAAGATAAACTTAGTAAAAGTTAAATATTTTTATTACTGTTAAGGTTACTAAAACTTATATTCATAGCTTGATGGCTTTAATTTTATATATTTATAATTTTATATATTTTATTATTTTTAATATAGACCATTTTTAAAATACTTCAACTATAAACTACTCTATTTATGTCAGTAAATATCTTAAAAATTTTCAATTTTTAAATCTCATTATAATGAATAAATTTTACATGCTGATTTTTAATAATGACAATAATAAATGAATTATTTATTAAATATGTATTAATAACGATGGTAAATATGTAAATCGCAATAAGTCAAATCTTAAAGTTGAAAGTTTAATGCCATTCTATAAATTTTGTTGCATATATTTTTTAAAGCTAAAAAAAAGTAACCTAATTTTTTTATACTACTTTATATTATTTACTATAGTTTTATTCTAATTGCTAGATTATTTAAATTAATTCTTTTCAGATATTCGATCATCAAAAAAAAAAAGTTCTAAATTGAAAATTTATTATTATCTTTATATTGTCACAAGAAATGGTTTTATAGCGTGATAAAATTCTATTATTCAACTCTAAGTAATCTATATTGAAGAAAATAGTAAAAAGATTGTATAGATTTGTTGAATTATTATATTTAGTTCTTATAAATTTATAGATACTCATTTAATTTATTTTATTAGTAAATTCAGATGCAACCTTATCACTTGTGGTTATTCAATTGGAGTTAAATTGTACTATATTTATTCTTGTGTTATAGTTTGATTCGCGTTGCAGTACTTAAATAAAAAACTATCGAATTCATGTATTTATTTATTGATCCATTTTAAAATATTTATTAACTGTTAAATTTAACAGCCGTTACACTCAAGGTTGGCAATGGACTATGATGGTCTCCAAAAAAGATGTCAATAGACATTGTCCATTGGACCAATGGACATAGTCCATTGGTATCTGCTAAGCCACATTTTTGGTCCATTGGCCAACCCTGGTTACACTCATATCGATATATTACACAAAGTATAAGGTTTAAGGCAGTGTTGTCACTCGGACAACTCGAACAATACTCGGACAGAGTTTGACAATAAATAATACTAGATAGGGAAGATTTTATTATCGTGACCCGCCTTCAATTATTAATTAAAGTTGTTCAGAATCGATTTTTGCATATATGAGTGTATTTTTAAGATTAGATTTGTAAGCCAGATGAGATTCGGACAGTCCGCCGGACAGTTCAAAAAGGCTCGGACATCCAAAATGTACAACACTGGTTTAAGGTGTAACTTTAATTTTATTTTATATTTAGAAGATTACTTTTAAAAAAAAACTTAACATCCAAACTGTGACAAGTCTTTAAGGCTTTGTCTTTACCAGGGGCTAAACACTCCATATGGGCTTTGATTTTCATAGAGAATTTCATTTTTTATAGAAGGTTTTTGTCTTTGTCATGTCGTAAATGGTAGCTTACCATCGGTATGTTATCAATAAAATCGACATAAGTTACTTAAACTTAAGTTATCTAATTCCATTAAAGTTAATCATAAATTGTTGGCATTAATTCAAGAAAGGATAGAGTAATGTCAAACCAATTCGGGAGAGTGTTTCGGCCTAAACCTCCCCCAAAGTTCGAAACGTGAAATGGCCGAAACTTCAGAAATGGCCGAAACCTCCGAAACTTCAGAAACCCTCTGAACTCATCCTTCCAAATTTTCCTCTATTTTTTCTCCACCTTGCTCGTATTTTACGTTCATTGATATTCTACTCGGAATATTTTGGAAAGTTCTCCCAATTTAAGAGGTTTCGCCCCAATTTCGAAGGTTTCAGCCAGTTTCGCCCAATTTCGGAGGTTTAGTGTCGGATGTAACTTTTATGCATGTGTTTTTCACATAATCCGAAAATTTTCGTATATTATTGGCTATTTGTTTCGGAGTATTTGAAGTTTCGCCTGTTTCGGAAGTTTTGCCTATTTCAGAGGTTTCGGCCGGCCAAAAGTTTCGGTTTAGGCCGAAACACTGTTCGGGACGGTAGACTATCAATACAAGGCATGGTAATTTAACTGGTAAGTTCCAGAAAATTTATAATTTTAAAACTGAGTCTTCGTGAGTTTCGTCTTTTGATGATAAATTTCGTCTTTAATCATTTACAAAAATAGGTTCTCCTAACAACAATACTAACCAAACGTTTAATGTTACAGATCAAATGAAAATTGTATTAAACTAACATTTGAGATTTCTATTTAACACCTAAAACTTACTTTTGAAAAAAATTATTTAAATTTTTATATTACATCAAATCCTGAATTCTGATTGGTTAATTAGGGCAGTAATATTGTATACGTTGTCAGACCGAAACGTAGAGGTATTACCCAGGTCAGAAAATAACGGCCCGGACGGGTCAAATATCGACTCGCCGGGTCAACATGTCAAATGGATCATATATGATGTGTGCCCGTCGTAGCATATCTAAACATACCAACAAATATTTAAATTGGATCTTTTCGGAGTTTGCATTATTGATACGCCCATGTGCGTCATTTCGAAATAAGAGTTGGTTTTTTTTTTTTTTGAATCCAATACTATCAATCTTTGGGGCCATCTAAAGCAGAGCAAAATCATGTGAAACATGGCTAATCAAATTATATAATTTGATGATACCCCGAAAATACAAAAAACGGCAGCCTAAACCTGCCTTGGGTAAGTTAATTAAAAATGTCAGGAAGGCAATTTTGCTTATATATAATTGTTTTAAACCTAATCTATCCCTAATAAAAGATGATTCTAATTCTAAAGTTAATTCAATAAAAAGTATTTGAATATAAATTTTTTAATAAAAAAATAAACCAAATATAATTATTTTTGACGTAAAAGCCAGGAAATAACAATTGTTAGCAAGTTCTACTCTTTGTTTCCTGAACATTAACGATAAATGTTTCAAGCAACGCAATAATTTTTTGACGATTATAATTTCGCCAAAGATCCATGACGTAAGCAAATTGGCTTGAACAGCATCTTCTTTTACTCTATTAATAAGAAAATTTGACCAATCAGGAAAAAAAGATGGTCTGCGCTTCCAGACTTTTTTCAGTGATCACTTGATCAATTTTTTCGACACCCGACTATTTAAAATTTCCGAAGATTTAGACGCTTGAGAACACCCTCATTCCCACGTATCTCTCTATGTTGATGCTCTAACTATAACAATAAATTAAATATTTATTGCAATCGACACCTTTATTACCATTTAACGATTATATCACAAAGTCGAAATAAAAATAAAAAAATGCGAAAAAGTTATGAATCAACAAAATGATAAAGTACTCTACAACATTTTTCAGATTTTACTATAAACACCAAATAACGAAGTGTCATAAACTTCATATTCTATTCAGCTTTTTGAATCCTATAGCATCAAATAAACAAAATATTGAATCTTCCTGTCTTTCTTTACTTGCGAAATTTTAGCATAAACATAAGGTAATAATCCGTTGACGTTAGTAATGATTTTGAAGATCTATAATTTATGCGATGTTGTACTAGAAGGCTACTGGAAATAAAATTAATAGTGTACTGAAACTTTTACTATTGCAAAACCTCACTGGAGGGCCAGAAATTCCCACTGGAAGCCAAAATTAACAATGCTGCTCATAATGATAGTGAAGTATTCAATGAAAATTTTTAGTCAATTATCGCCACTATGTGAAAAGAAAATTATATCTGGGTCTTAATTCCTCATTAGGCGAGACCAATTTAATTCAGTGGTTTACGTTACATCCTACTCACAAAAAAAGAGGGAGGGGACTGGAGGGAGTTTACTATAAATTTTTTCTCCGCGATATTATAAAAAATTTCCGAAATTTTCCGCATATATACTGTAGTGAGGGGGGAAGGCGGGAGAGGGGGGTGTAACGTAAACCACTGAATCGAATTGGTCTCGCCTTAATTAAAATAATAAATGCACTTAACTAGTTAAACGTTTTTTCGCTAATTAAACTTTTATCTTTGACGAATTAAACTATCGTCGCATGTATTATTCAGTAGAATAATATATACATTTTTGCATTGTTTTACATTGAATACGTACAACCTGTAATCATCGATAACATCTTTCTTATCAAATAAATTTTCTTGGTTGGTTCTGCGTCTGTGCATGTATGTAACTAGCGCACAATGCTAATCTAAATTGCTTCCCATAATTAAGTCGAACACATAACCAAATTATTGGGTTTAGTCTTTCGAAAATTTCAATTTAATTTGATCATTGACTCGTTAAGCTATTTTTTTTTTGCTATTTTTTTTTTTTACTAAAATTTTACTCCATAATCCGTTCAGATCATTTGGCTAAGATACTTGAGATGCCATTGTTCAACAAAATCTTTGTCAAAATCGTCGGGTATTGATAAAAGGTTGGATTCACTGATAGAAATTACAGTGATAAAACTCATACAGCAAGTAATAATAGATTGTGCCTTGCTTTTGCATTTATTATAATGGATATTCATTTCGCCGGGGTTTTTAGCAAAACATATTAATTGGTCATTGAGAATGCTAAAAAATTCTGCAACTTTTTCTAAGGCTGTAACAAAACTTGCAATCAAATTAATAAGATTTTCTAAATCTGACCTCATCTTTTCTGCTGATGAAATTTTTTTTAAAAGACGATTTACAGTAGCTTGCTCATGTATTGTGAAGATTTGATACAAGTTCTATCATACTTCGTTGTTTATAACCGTCACTGGCTAAGCCTGAGATGTCTTTTTCAAACTCTTCAAACGTTAATTCTGTATAGCTCCTCATAAAGTCTTGAATATCAATAACCATATTTTTAATATGTGGAAAAATCTTTCTTCTGTAAATGTTGGCATAGTTTACAATATTGCGACGAAAGTCAATAAACTCTTTTACAGGTGACGTATTATCGACATAGAGGCTGCGAAGCGTTAAGCAGGCATCTTGAAGGCTCTTAGCTGTGATTTGAAGACCATCATCAAAGTTTGTAAGGGAAACAGATTTTAAATTCATGATAGAGTAGGAAAAAAGATGCCATTATTTTGTCTGCTAGGGCAATTCATAATTTTTATATTATGTAGATCGGTAGTCCACATGTTTGCTACATACCGTATAGCGGCTTACACATCGATCTACATAAACATTGCCGGTAATTTCCTTATGAGGCAATTTTTCTATAAATCCTCATACTAGCGGTATGTTTGGATGTTCAGCAAATATTTGGTCGATTGTTCCAAACAATTCTGTTTTTTGAATCGTATTGTGTATTTTTTCTTTAATTTGCTGAATCTTCATTTGGTATTGTTCCTTCTTTGTTTTGAATTTCGTAATTGAGTAAACAAAGTCTCGGTTTTTTAATAGTTTGATAGGTCCGGAATCTGATATTTTCTTGAGAGTCAGATTTTCCTTTAATATCTTTGAGGCGTGCATTCTGTCTTGAGGTCGGAATACTGCTAAACTATAATGGCCATTGAGTAATCTATTTACTCTATTAATTTTATTTGTATTTGGCCTTTTTTGTATTCAAGGTGTTTCTTGTATTTTTCTATTTGTAGAATCTCGATTCTTGGTGTAGTTTCTACTTGTTTATGGTGTGCGGTAAATTCTTGGTCTGTCATTATTGGTAGTGTATCTTGGATTTCATCCTCATCTGCTAAGCTTTCTATTTCTTCGTAAGGGTACTTAGCATTATAATCTATGAAATATTGAGTGAGTTGTTCATCATATTGCTCTTCTTGCATTTTGACAAAGTATTGGTGTATTCCATTTGAATATTAATTCTAATAGTTGTTTTATCATTAGTATTAGTAATAATTTCTTTACTTCATCATATGTATACCATTCCCATGGTGTTACTTCTTCTGGTTCATATTGTTTAAGTTTTTGAAACATGTGGCATGGATAGATAAATACAGTTCTTCATATTTTGTATTTAGCTTCTATTGGTGAGCAGTATTTTTCTGCTACCCATTCTTGTGAACTTGGTTTAAATTTGGTCTATACTTTGATAAGTAATTCTTTTTGCATTAAAATATTTGCTTCTTCTAATCCTTCTCTAATTGCTGTATATTCATTAGCTTTACATGGTTTTTCATTTTCATTCAATTCTTCTTTTCCTCCATATCCTTGGGAATGTTTCCAAAATACTTTCTTTGGATTAATTCTTTTTGATAATTCTATTTGATATCCTTTCTCTGGGTGATATCTAAATGGTGCAGTTTGTATAATTCTTTGTTTTGGTAAATCTAAATGTTTTATTAAGAAGTGTGCTATGAAGTCTAATTTTTTATAAATATTACAATTGTCATAATAAATTTCTTGGTCATTTTCTATTTTTTATATTTTGACATTTCTTGGAAGTTGTTGCAACTAGTGCATTTCTATTTTATTCCATAGTTTGGGTTATTAAATAGTAGTAGTTGTTCCATCTTCTTCATTTAATTGTTGGATGGTAAATTCTACAAATTCTATATTATATAATTCTGTTTCAGTCAATTCAACTTCTTTTTGTAATTTTAAAGCTTTCTTTAATTTATATTCTTCTGTAGTTTGGTTTCTTGTATTTGTGGTTTCTCTTTTATTACAAGCATGGCAGCATTATAATTCTAAGTTTTTATTAAATTTCTTTGAGTATTTCAAATATTCTGATATTTCTTTGTATTTTCTACACTTTGGGCAATGTTTTTCTTTCTTGTTGTTTGCAGTTCTTTTTACTGGTTTGTATTGAGTATAACTTTGTCTACAGGTCTAACAAGTTTTTAATCTCTTATTTTCTTTAATAAATTGAGATTGTTTTTGATCTTTTGTACAAGTTCCACAATGTATTAAATACTTGTATGAGAATTTCCTTTATTGTCCATAATTATTTCTACAGATCATTTTTAGTAAAATGTTTTTATCTAGTTTTTGCACTTATCGCAAGTTTTACTGATTTCTCTATTTTTATTTTCTGAATATGTTCCTTTAGGCATTTTGCACTTGCAGCATTTTTTAATTCCTGTTTCTGCAAATGTTTTTCTTCATGTGGTCATTAATTTTTCTTCCAAAATTGTTTATGAAATTCTTTAAATTGTTGGTAATTCTTTACTTCCCAATGGTTTTTACTTATACTTTGGTTTGCTACTTTCTAATATAAGTTTAATATTGTTAATTGTAATTGTGATTGTAGTCCTTTACATATCTACTAAAGTCTTTGTTCTTTATTGTTAACAAAAGTATATTCTCTTGAGTTTGAATTGTAATATAAATATCCTGTGGTATGATAAATTATCTCTTTAGAGGTATTAATTAGATATGCTAAATGGTATGTTTCTTTTTCTTTGTGAAATAGAGAAAATAGATTATGTGATTTGTGTAATGCTTCTTTTCTTAATATTTCTACAAGGAATTTGTCTGCTAGATCTTTTCACAATTTGTTAAATATGTCAATTAATTCTTCAATAGTGTATTTTTTGTGTAGTAAATTTTGAAATCCTTTAAGTTTGTAATATAGATCAAAGTATTTTTCAATATTAATGCTCCTTTACTTTCTTATTAATTTTAATTTGTTTATTTTGCTTAATACTTTGAGTAATATTTTTAATATTAAAATATATAATCTCTTCAATTTTCTCTAAATCTTCTTGTAGTCATTTTTCAAGTTATTTCCAATTATCTAATACCTTAAAATTGGTTTCTTTAAATATTAATTTTTAGTAATATTGTTTTTATATGTGTTATAACTTCTTTTTTAATTTGTTCTCAAGTTTAGTATTTTTCATTTATAATGAATAAAGTCATTCTCTTGCACATATGAGAATTCATTCCAAATATAAACTTTAGATTGATCTAATGGATAACTAAAATTATCTAATAGCATAATAATATAAAAATCTTTGTTTGCTAATAATGCTCATTGTTTAGTTGTAGCTTTCTCAAGCTCTTTGTTTCTAATGAATATTCCTTGGTGGATAAGTACTTGATATAGTTTTTAGTTGTTAAATTTACTACAAAATATTCTACTTCTGTAATTTCTTCTCTTAGTTGTGAATAAGAATGTGCATCCTTATTAATTGAAATAAATACTTGATTTTATTGTATATCTGAAATTCTTTTAAAATGTCCTTTCATTGTAAATATTATTTATACTATAAATTTACTAAATACTAATATTTCTGATAATTGTATAAGTTATATTTTTACAGTTATTTGTAACTTAATTGTTGAAATTGAAATTGTTTCAAATAAGACTAGTATATTATTGTTAAATAACTTTTCAATTCTCTAATCTAGGTGTTGTAATATCTGGTATTTTTAAAGCTAACACTGTAGTAATTAATTTTGACTGGTTTGTTAGAATATGCTATTACTTTTTTCAGATACTGGTAATGTAGTTGGTGTATCCACTATTAATTCTTTAGTTGGTACTTTTTCTGGTTCAATGAAGTTTTTATATATCAAATTCAGTTTTGTTTTATAAATTTCTATTTCTTCATTAGAGTATGATAGATAATTTATTAACAATTTCTTGTGCTAGTTGTAAGCAATATGCTGTAGAGTTTTTAAGTATATTTCAATATTTGTAGTATTGGTTGCTAATTTCTGGTATGCAACTTTAATAGTTTTATTCTTTTCTTTGAGATTAAAGTAACTTTAAATTCCTTTTAAAATTGTAAGGCAGTATTCTAAAAGTTAGACATGCCTTAGTAGATTAATATAGGTTTGGATCTTTTCTTTAATAGTTATTAAATTTGGACTCTTGCTAGTTATAATATTTTTGTAGATCCTTATAATAGGTTCTTTCTAATAGTTGTGTTGTTATTGGTATTAAACACTGTCCTCCATAATATTGTTCTAAGCTACTTTTGGGTATAAGTAAGTTCGTTATTTCTTTTACTCTATTATAATATTGCTTTTGGTAGTATTTTAGTTTGAATTCTAATCCTAATAATTCAGTTCTTGCAATCTCTTCACTATCTACTTTAATAAATATAGTCTCGATAAAATATTCTGGTATGTTCTAGCCAGATAAGATATTCTTTAGATTTGTAAGCATTATATGCTTCTAAAAATATCTCTTCTTGTATAAAATTCGTTAGCTATTTTATCATATACAATTGTTTCTAGAAAGTTTAATAAATAATAAGTTTTTGCTTCAATTTGTTTAAAGATTTAGACTTTTTTATAAAATGTTAGTTTCAAAGATATTAGTCTTTTTTTAATTGGTAAGAATTCTGAGTAGTAAATAAAGTCTTCTGTTAATTTTTCACAAAATTTATCAATCAATTCTTCATAATTATCTTCTATTAAATTTTTTTTTTTTTTTAACAATTTGGCAGTTATGCCTTTACTTTATTAAGCTTTGTAATAATTATCTAAACTATTAAAATTTTAGAGAGACTTATCAGTGAGTAATAAACTCTGAACATGTCAGCAGATAGCATATGAGAACTATCTCTAAACGACATGTGCCATGCCCAAGAGCTACACAACTATATCTAAATTACAAGTAAAAACTAACCCGGTTGCTCAATGAATACCTATGTTCAACCTGCTATAGTAGAATTCTTCTCTTTTTAGACCCCTCCTGCAATTGAATATAACCTGGCTCTCAACAAATAGTATCTACCACCCATTATGACCACCTCTTCCTTCTTTCAGACTTCTTTTATCTAAGCCCGACAACAAGATTAAACTCTTATTCATACATAAAAGTGAAAAAAATAAAGCTATGTTTATGAAAGACAAACATTTTAGAAAAAAAAAACACCTTACAGTGGGAAAAAAACTTTTCAACAAATTCTAAAATAGTTTAATTGGGATTTCACGAGTAAGCCAAAGAGTATCATAGTAAAATATGACTCAGATTACTATATAAATTTACTATAGTGCGAATGTGGCCTGCATGAATTTAAAACTTTTTTTTATACTAAGTTAATCACTCTTCTAACTTAAGAGACTTTTGTAAAGCTTGTCAAAATGCATCTAATGGTAGTTAGAACGTCAAAATTATGCTGAGATATCTTTTAAAAACCTTTCTTTTACTATGTAAATTTCTTTGCAAAAAACAGTATTTTTGCAAAGAAATTTATATAGTAAAAAAAAGGTTTTTTTAAAGATATCTCAGCACCCACCAGGCTGATTTTAACATTCTAACTACCATTAGATGCATTTTGACAAGCTTTACAAAAGTCTCTTAAGTTATAAGAGTGATTAACTTAGTACAAAAAAAGTTTTAGATTCATGCAGGCCATATTTGCACTATAGTAAGTTTATATAGTAATCTGAGTTACATTTTACTATGATACTTTCTGACTTACTTGTGGACTCCCAATTAAATTATATATTTTTGTGCATCAAAATATAAAATTTTTTTAATGCATAAAAATTTTTATACACTATTTTTATTAAATTTTAAATGCATAGTTGTGTATTAATTTTTTAAAAATTTATATGCATAAAAAAACTTACATGCATATGTGTATCTTGTGCATGTTAATTTTAAACACTGCATATGAGTTGGTAAAATGTCAGTTCATACTGGGCCAGTTCAACAATTAATATTAATTGTATTGAAAATGGTTACGGGTTAACTTCCCGAAATCAATTTTACTGAAATACTATTTCACTGAAGTCACAATACTGACATCCAATTTTACTAACAGGACATAATTTCGAAAATCTCATTTTATTGAAAGTTTATTTAACTGAAAATAAATTTTACCGATAAGTTATTTATATGCAATTTTTTTTTCACTGAATACTAAAAAAATGAAAGTATATTTAACTGACATGCTATTTTACTGAATAGTACATTTTTTTGACATTCTATTTCTTCGAAAATATCTTACTGAAAGCTGTTTTACCAAAGGATGTTTTACCAAATTTACAGCTATTACTGGGTCACTTGATAAATCAAAACCGGCTCTACCACAAAATCTGAAAGCCACTTTCCTGAAAGAACATAATACCTACTGACTAATTGGCAAGCATTATAACTAATGCCAGCTAACTTTGTCAGTATTAGATACTTTTTGAAATCTATCTTTCGGAATTTTGTAGTTAATCTGTGTAGCTACTAGAATTCGAATATATGATTAGCATATTCATGTTGAATCAAATAATGATTCAAAACTGTGAAAGTTACCTGCCACATGTATAGAGATGGGTTTCATGCGCATTAATGCGTATTCATGCACATGATTCAGAATCATGCACATTTTATCCTATCTAAATTTTATATAAGAAAATTAATTTAGGCCAAGGTGTATGATGCCAGGCAAAATTAAGTAATAGGAATGCAGAAGTTTTGAAATTTTCCAAAAAGAAAATGAATGAACATAAAGATGAGAAAGGTCGGGAAATAACTTTGGCAAATATCCTATATTTTCAGATGAAAAAATAAAATCAAAAAAATTATATCATGCGATATCATGCGCATTTTATATAACATGTGTATTAATGTGCATTTATGCGCATGTTATTATAAAATACACATTTTTCCCATCTCTACACATATAGCATTGTTAGTTATAGATATAATTTCATAATTAAAAAGTTTATTAGAAAACTTAAGTCGAATCTAATGTTTGTTAAATTTCCTCATTATGACCATTACTGAAACTATAAAAGATCTAAGTTCTATCCCGAAACTATACGTAACCACTTGACCAAATCCAACATGCCTCTTTCGACCTAATGTAACCTAAACTTTGGTTACAACTCCCTTATTTTGATCAAGTGACAGACTCACCGATTTAGGGTCTAACACCGTATTATCCGGATCACACCACTAATAATTACAGATTTACATTTTATGACTTGAAAATAAAATATTGAGAGACGTTGAAAATGATATGGATAAAAAAAAAAATAACAAAATTTTAAAGAAAAGTGTATTATTAAGGACTTATTGTTAAGAAAATGGGTTGTCATAGAATGACAAAGTTAATCAAATTTTGTAGATATATTTATGAAGATGACACCAAATTATGCTAAATTATAATAATTAGTAATCATACCATCATGATACAAACTACACTTTAAAATCTATCAATAGCTAAAAATCAACAACAATATCCTCATATGGTACCAATGCAACATATGCTTCCACTTCCTTTCTAATATTGTCATCTAATTCCGAATAGCTGTATAAACCCATGTAATTCAAAGTTCTGTTTCGAATGCAGAATTCAATTAGCGCTTTAACATTTTTCTCGTAATTAAGGCAACCCGGTAACAGTTTTTTAAAAGGTGTATTGCAATAATTGAGAAAAATATCTAGGTATTGTTCTAGCCAATCATTTTCCAAGTCAAGATATTGCAATAACAACGGCAATATTTCTGAAAACTGCATAACTCGTATCTTCAGAACTTCTTTTGGTTTGTCGTAAGTATAGCAACATAATGAGAGAAATTGAAGGTTTTGTAAATTACCAATAAGCTTTAGAAGTTGTACAGAAAACTCAGCATTCATGTTGAGGTATGTAATGTTTGGACAGAAGGACTTAAGTAGTTCTAGTAATAATGTTTCCTCGCAAATATTACCATCATCACATACTTCTAATCCAAATATTATTCGTTGTAGTAAGATGCCGGACTTTTTAAAAATTAATACTACAGTCTGTACATCAAAAGTATTATTAACTACTTCTAAAGTGCTGACCTTATAATCAAATAATTTCAACAGTTTCATATTGCAATACTTAAGACGAAGTGTTTTTATTTTTTTACAATTATTCAATGTCTTAAACTCTTCGCTTTATTAGCATTATTTTTTTATATTTTGTTTAATTTTGCGATCAAGTTTTTTTTATTGCCAATTTTACTAATTATTGAATACTTAAAACTTTATACTTTTAAAAGCTTATTTAAACTGTTTTATTTTAAAACTTTTGTAATGATATTTATAATTTGTTAATAAAAAAATTTACAAGGAAATGTTATGTGCAATTCCTTTTAGATAATCTATAATAGAATAGTTATTTCGACTATTAAACACTACTATAATACGCCTTTCAGAATTAATAATACGTCTAGGCTGAGAAAGATGAGGTTTACCGCGTAAAACCTTTTCTATTTGCAGATCTGTTTGGTGTTGTTCTTTGCGCATTTCTTCAATAATTGTATAAACCCCAATATGAGGTTTTCCAATTATGTTGTTCCACCTATAATACCACCCCTCAACGAAGTTCTGGGTTCTGGGAAAACCTTGGGTTACAAGTTCAAATACAGACCATAATAATGGTGAAAATCTTGGTAGCATACAAATTGTATTTCCATTTCTAAGATGTTGTCTAACTCTTCCACGTTATAAGTTTTTTCAAAGTATTCTATAACCTGACTTGCATTAGGAGGAATTAGCAATTTAATTTGATCGAAAGCACCTGGAATTTCGGAAGGTAGAAGGAAAGCGAGTGCTGTTAGCAGGCATAATTTGATGCTAAATTCTTCATCATTGCCATATTCAGTAGATAATCCTGCGGCTTGAATTTGTCTCCAAACATTCTGGCAGAAATGAAAGAAGCAGCATTTATTCCTCGAATTTGGAAAGATTAAATGACTAGCATTAATTGCAGACTGCTCGAAATCTGTAATAATAATTGGTGAATTTAGACTGTAACCAGCCTCTTCACCTAAATTTAAATATATATATTAATTAATTTAAAGTATAAAAATAAAAATATATATACATGTATTTTTGAGTTAAAATTAAAGGTATAATTAGTAAACAATAAAAATTATGTTTAAACAATAAAATGCATATATATATATTTATTTTACTAAACTATATAATTTATTTATAATAAAATTTAAATAGTTTAATATTTTACCTAAGTCAGCCAACTCTTGAAATAATTGTATGTAGCTATCCTCAGACTTACTAGTCATTAAAATATATGCTAGTGGGAAAACACATGAATTGCTTTCACCTCCAACAGGAGCATGTATAGTATACAACTGTTGAAATAATGTTGGAACTGTCCAGAACGTTCCATCCATAATCCAATACTTAGCATCTTCTAAATATTGTAAGTTAGTAATTGTACAAAAAATCATTAATTTTTCATTATTATAATCAATTTCTCTTGCAAGAAATTGCTTTCCCCGAATACTTGAACATAGCAAATCTGGCATATCAATATCTTCTAATGATTGAGGCTGAGAAGGTAAATCTTTATTTCTAATACGTAAAATCTGTTTACGCAAAGCATTATTGTTTGGCATATAAGAAAAAGATGCTTTGGGTATATTGATAATGGTATCTTGAATTATTTGAGCTGGTTTTTCATGTGTTTGCGAAGCCTTTTCTTTGATACTATTAAGTGCTTGTATTACATCAGTACGGCTTGCCTCTGGGGCATGATTATGATCAGAAAACTTTTTTAAAAAATGATTTTGCTCTTCCAAAACAGTAATTGCACGTCCTTTACAACTTTTAAAAGATCTTAATTCACAACACCAATAGTAATTTAATTTGTAAGTTTTTTCTTTCACAAGTACATATCCACAAACTACAAGCTTTTCTTGACCACGAATAGAATGAACCACTTGGCAAATTTCATGATCCATTAAGTGAGTTACTTAAAGAATTTTTATATAAGATTTATGATAATTCTTTAAAAATAAAGGACAAAAAATCTTATTAAGTTATTAATAACTCAATTAGATAATTTTATTAACTTTGAAATTGCCTTTTTATATAACTTTAATATATCTTTTAAAAAAGTTTCTATTATCTTCTATGATCTAATCTTATGCTTTATCTTGGGCTATGCTATAGAAGTTTTCATGTATAGTATCTCAGCCCATTTTAGAACTTCACTCTTTTTAGATTTATTATACTTCACATTTCTTTGATATTTAGATGACTAATATTTCAATCATTTTACTGATAGACAATTCACTGAAATCACACTATATAATAATTCAATATATCAGTATATACATTAATATCTTAATTATAGTTGTCATGCTGTGTAATATCAATAAGCTGTTTAACAGTAAAATGATTATAGTATATTATTTTTACTTGCCAAAATTTGTGGCTTAATTATAATTTATACCCGGGTACTAAACATTGTATAGAAGTACTTGGGATTTATATATATGCATATATATATGTATATAATAGTTCAAACAATATATCTCCCTTGTTTCGAACTTGGGTACAGTACTAGTTAATACAATTTATACTAATATTTAAATTTTATTACAATATACTATCTTAGCCCATTTCAACTTTTCTTTTTTTTTAGATTACTTTTTTTTTTTTGTTTTTGATAATAATAGTACTTCAAATAATTTTATCAATAGACAATTTTACTAACATTATGCAGTATATTTGCACTAGCAAGTTGACAATACAGTCAAGTCTAGAAACACAGCTATTAATTCTAACCAGACAAGTAGATAAGCTAATCTTACTTGAATCGGCATATAAAGATAGATAAATAATGATTTTAATTAGTTGCCTATTTGGGATTATTAACAATTGTTTATCATTATTGTTATGATCTGATATAAAAAGAGGCATAGTATACACCAACTTTTTCCAACGATCATTTGGACCATATTTTTCTGAAACCTTTTTGACTAAAAAACAGTAACGTACTGCAAGAAAAAAGTAAGACATGGGAAAAGGGCGTAAGAAGAACCACACTTGTCGTTTAGAGGTAGTTTTCATATGCTACCTGCCGACAAGCTCAGAGTTTATCACTTACAGCAGCACAGCACTTGTCGTTTAGAGATAGTTTTTATACGCTATCTGCCGACAAGCCCAGAGTTTATCACTCACCAAAAAAACTTAGTACTGTGCAAATTTGTGGAACACCTGTTGATGTCTTTAGAACTCACACTCTTTTGAATATGTGCTAGTGGTCTTCTCTGTATTTTTTACTTTTTGCTGTTTTTACCAAAAATTTTGACAAAAAAGTGGGCATTTTAGCTTACCCCCTCCAAAAGATCAGCATTGTTTACACCTATCTAATTCGGACGACTCAGTAGAA